>CP094634.1:196176-260347 GCA_023657505.1 Camelina hispida | reverse complement strand
AGTCTAGGAGAGTTAGTGGTCTCTCGGATTGAAACAAGTTTCAACCCGATATGTTTGGACCGTATGTAGTGGATTGGAAAAGGGTTATAGTGATTGAAAGGGAGAACAGAGTGTAGATAATATGGTAGAGATCGCTCTAGTTTGTGGGGAGTGGAAATTGTGGAAGAAACGGTGGTTTTTTGTTAGAATGCGAAGTTGAGGAAGTAAGTAGGTTCTATTTGTGAGTTACGAAAGTTGTATTTACGGTAAATGGCGTACGGATTGAAATTTTCTTGTGAAGTAGGTGTAGACTTACGAAGGTATAGGTTTAGGTTAATGTAGACTTATGCGATAGAGAAGTAGTGTTGTAATTAGCAAATACTAGATTTCAATACATAACTCTTCGAAGAGAGAGAAGGCGATATGCAGATGGATCAGTGTGCCGTAGTTAAGTACACTCCGACCGATGATTTCTTGAATGTTATGTTTTGTAATGGGCGGACAGATTGGAAAGGATTTGGATACGTCAGTGCAAAGCGAAGCTGTGCGACGGATGTGTGTTCAGATCGAAGGAAAAGGGCAAAAGAAGATCTGATGGAAGTAAAGGAGGTAATGGAGAAAAAATCAGTGGAGTATTACATGATGAAGGCGGCTGGTAAGAAACGAGTGAGTGGTTGTGAGAGAGGGAAGTCGATGTTGCACACTTAAAAGAGCATAAGCAATTGAATATAGAAACAGAGGAGTACTACGCATTGAAGGCGGCTGGTAAAAGAAAAGCTACAGATTATAGGAGGGAGGAAGGAGAGTTAATTGGGTGTGAAAATGGCGATGAGGAAGACTTGCAATACAGATTTGATTGTTGCGATGACAGTGATGGGGCAAGTTCAGGTGATGAAGAATGTGGGTTAGCATATAAGTTGGTAGGAGAGGGAGTTGGAGAGGGAGAAGATGATGAGGAGGCCATGGAAGAAGAGGCAATTGGGGGAAGTAGTAGTGAAGATAGGAAGGGTGAAGTGAGGAAGAAGAATTGTGGGGAACCAAACACATGTGAAGACACAGGGACGGGTTATTTTGATTTAGCGGTAGGGCAAAAATTCTATTCGAAAAAGCATTGGAGCGTACATTGAAGATCTTAACAGTGTTACAAAAGTTTGATTTCATCGTGAAGGAGTCAAGGCCTAATTTGTATGTTGTGCAATGTTGGGTTCCGGTTGTAAATGGAGGATGCGAGCTTCTACCATTGGTATGTGTCCCCCATTCCATGTACGAATTTATAAGAATCTGCATACTTGTTCGGTAACTGAACGTTCTGCAAGTGAAAGAAAAGCAACTCCAAAAGTACTGGGAGAACTTTACAAGGATTTCGTGGGGGGTGTTGCAGCTGGTGTAGTGCCCGTTCATGTGGCAGAGGCGTTAAATCTTCGTTATGGACTTAAGGTAATTAATTTTGGAGGTCGTCACTTATGGTAATTTATTTACTAGGTTGTCACATATGGAGGTAAAACATAAATGGTCCTGACATCGGTGTCTTGAATCTCTATATAGGTTGACTATTGGAAAGGGCATCGTACACTTAAGCGCGCCAGGGAATTAGTGAGGGGAAGCTATGAAAATGGATATGCAGAATTACCAGCATATTTATATAGGATTAGGAGATCAAATCCGGGGACAATGACTAGGTTAAAAGTGGATGAAAATGATAGGTTCAAATCTGTTTTCATTGCCTTTGGTGCAAGCATAGATGGGTTTAAGTTTATGCGTAAAGTCATAGTTGTTGATGGAACATTTTTGAAGGGGAAATATTTGGGAACGTTATTATTAGCAACAACCCAAGATGGCAACTATAATATTTTTCCATTAGCTTTTGCCATTGTAGATACTGAGAACGATGAGTCTTGGAACTGGTTTTTTACACAACTATCTTGTGTAATTCCTGATGATGAGGGAATTGTCATTATATCGGATAGACATAAATCAATCGGGAAAGCAGTAGATATAAATTATCCACTAGCGAACCGAGGGATTTGCACCTACCATCTCCACAAAAATATAATGCTTAGATTCAGAGGTAGTGAAATGTTTGGTTTGGTGAAAAAGGCAGCAACTGCGTATAGGCTATCCGATTTCAATGTTTTATTAGAACAGATAGAAGAAATGAATCCAGAACTATATGCCTATTTGCAGCGTGCTGATGTGAATAAGTGGTCCCGAGTTCACTTCCCTGGTGATAGATATAACATTACAACGACGAACATTGCAGAATCCCTGAATAAAGTCTTAAGACCAGCAAGACAGTTTCCTATTGTTCAACTGCTAGACGAGATACGGTCGATGTTGACAAGATGGTTTGCAAGACGCCGAGTAGAAGCTGCCCAAATGAGCACAGTTCTTACTAAAGGAGTTGAGAAGCTATTACAGGTTTGGGTTTTATAAATCAGAATATACAATGCCACCATAACTCGAGTCCGTTACAGTAACTAATGCAAATGTTTCTCTTACTGGTTCAAGGAACGGGTTAGACGGGCAAGTTTTTTACAAGTTCAAGAGATAGATTGTCATCATTACGAAGTTAGAAGTGGGACGTCCATAAATGTTGTCAATCTTTCACAAAGGAGATGTTCTTGTAGAGTGTTCGATGTCGACAAAATACCTTGCATACACGCGATCGCAGCGGCGGAAAAAGCAAATGTTTCCAGGATTTCCAAGTGTGATCCTTACTTCCGCGTTGATTACCTACGGCCTGGTTATGCGAAGTCTATAATGCCGATAGACACATCTTGCCAGCTGCCTGAAAGTGTGACAGAGAAAGCAGTTAAACCACCATATGTTCGGACTCAGTCAGGAAGGCCGAAGTTATGTAGAATTAAAGGGCCGTTTGAAGTTGCGATGCAACGGAAACGTCCAAGAAAGCCACATGCTTGTTCAAATTGTGGACATGTTGGTCACAATCGAACGACATGTATTTCGTAATTAAATATTTAGCATGTACTAAACAATTCATCTACACTTTGACTTAAATATGGTAACCGTTTCACAAAGTTTTTATCTCTTTCAGTAACAGAGATTTATCTCTTTCAGTAATAGATATTTATCTCATATAGAACATTATTGCTATTTTGTGTATTCTATGCTTGAATGCCAAGTAGGTGGGGGGGGGGTAGATATTTTAACCTGTACAATTAATTACGTAGTAAAAATCTCACAATATAAATATCCAAGTAAAACCAAATGCTACAATATAAGTCTAATCAAATTAAGGAGGACTGAGAATTAACTCAACTCACCTACGTATTAAAGACCATCACCTAAACGAGTAAAAACCCTCACCAACTAACTTCAAGTGTGTTTTATTTTTTACTAAATCAATGGAGGGTATAAGAGGAGGACAATGGCAAAGTAAAAAATGTCCACAATCTGTTTTGCATTAGAACGACCTAAAAGACATGTCATACATACCAACGTCTCTAGTCACCGATATTATTAGGCGGGCAGGGAAAGACGATTTCAGGCATCTTGGGCCATTCATTGCGGCAGGACCTGCCTACGCCGAGCTAGTCTTCTCTGAGGAAGTGTTGCGTGAAGCTGATTTGGATGAATTTATCTTCAATGGCCAACTAGCCAATACTGAGTCCACGTATCGGCCGTTCTTACTAAAGTGTTTTGATCAAAACAACCCTACGGCAAAGTACGTTGAGTCTCTCCGGCGCTTGACACAAGTTGGTCCATCACAAGAAGATCTGGATATGCTAGGTGAGACGGCGTTTCATTCCATTTACGGCCACTACGCATATTCCATGTTACTCATCTGCTGCGGAGCTCTAGAAGAAGGGCTACAGTTAACAGACGCGTTTTTAGACAAGGTTGAAAACATGGAAATAGCTGTCATGATCGCCAACCAAGTGGAGCGCCAAATCAGGGACATGGGCATAACAGGATATCGTTTATTCAGAGGTTATTACCATTTCAAGGAAGCCCCTGAATGCTGGTTCCTCCATACCACTGCCATCGACGTTTGCGAGCATTGTTTTGCATATACGTTTGCAACACGGATCCGTGAAATGTGTTAAAGGTAATTGGTTTTTTTAATAAACCGTGTGTTTGTTTTTTTTTAATTCCTCTATTTTCATGCCTTTTGTATTGTAGCTTATCTTAACCGAAACCCAAGCGAGGTTCTTCCTAATGTGTGGTTGCCTTATATGTTTTTTCGACCACATATGTAATCCTATCGGTTGTATTTTGTAACATATGGTTTTCTCCAATTGTACCTTTCTTTGTATCCGTATCTGTATGGCCGATGTTGTATGAAAGGTTTGTTATATAACCGACTAAGAAGTTAGAAAGTAGTGTTTAGTTTACCCATACGAACAGCCGATAGGTTTGTTATATAGCCATCAAAGAAGTTACAAACTAGTGTTTAGTAAACCCACACAACCAGCCATAACCATTTAACACGTCGGACGACATTATATTATCGATTACCCTATTAGAAAACATCGTTGACAATGAAATTATCATAAAAACCGCTTGCAGCCGAAAAGCACCATACCAAAGACGACTATGCCGAGTATTACCCTCTTAGTGCTGGTTTTGGTCTCAGAGACCGCATGTTCAATCTTCGCATAAACCTCCTTCTCCACCATACTTCCAAGATTATCGAAAACGACTTTCTTAAACGCCTCCCTCTCAGACCTAACCTCTTTTAACATTTCCTCAAGTTGACAATTCTTTTGGACCAATGAATCGATCTCGTTAAGCATTGCTTCATCAACCCACTTAAAAGTGTGATCGTCGTTCCGCAGCTGGTTAGGAAACTTAATTGTCATACAATTTTCGGAAATTAAATTAATAATGTTTACCACAAAAATTACCCGATTTGAAGCTGCGTACCCACATCGGAAGTAACGCCGATATGGATTTTGATCGGATTTGGAAATAAGAGTCACAATTCCTTCCCCGCACCAACATATCTTCGGCACTCCGACGACGCGACCTCTTCCACGGGAATTTGTAGATCCTGACGAGTTACCGGAAACGTTGCTCATCTTTGGAACTCCTTCGCGGCGGAACAAATGCAAGGCTTGGGAGAGAATACTTAATACTTTTTGTGGCTAGGGTTTATATAATGTCCCTAAAAATGGAGTAGGTGTTTCCTAACCGGGAGTTTTAATTGAACATTGGTTCAACATTAAAAATATCTGACCGGTTTTTTCACTCGAGTAATTCCATTTTGGTTCAACATTAACAATATCTGACCATTTTCGTCATTCGAGTAATTCCTATGTTATAATTAGACACCCTGATAATTATATCTTCGTTACATAACCGAAAAGCAGAATACATACATACATAAATGGATGCAGCATAGCAGCTGACAATTTTATATAAAAAAGTTGGACACCTAATAGTATCCCCAAAAAATATGAAACCATTAGTAACCTTCAACGAAACCTGGTTTGTGAGATGAACTCCACACACCCAGTCTCGGAACCACGTGGGTTAGGATCAGACTTCTGTATGAAGCAATCTACGTCGGGGACTTCATCATAAACCTCTGCTGCAAGCTTTAACCGAATTGCAGGCATCGCCGCATCCGATAACCCTTCAAAAGTTATACCAATGGCTAGACACTCAATAAATTTAATAGCATAAACACCACAATCTCCTGTCTGAAAGTTTTGAGGTGTCGTTTTTATCCTGTAGAATGAAAAGGCTGCAGCACCTAATTGTTTTTTCACATCTGCCGGGGCTAGTGCTTGAATCAACGCTGGAATCATACGTGTGTACTGCTTGCAAGATTCGGCAACTTCCTCGTCTTTATACATACTACAAATGCTATCATAGACCTTTACCCGACGCTTAATTAAATGAACCTCAACTGCCACCCAATGGTCATTGTTCATGTTGTGTGCCAAGTATATAATATCAACATCCTCCACCCATCGCTTGTTAGTGGGTGCATAACTTGGAAATTGGCCATTGTAGACCTTCATAAACCAGTCAGGCCATAACCATTTCTTCTCTGTATCAAACCGCTTGTAATCTTGCGCCCATTGGTTAACAAACCAAGGATCAAGGAAAGTTATCCTATCAGATAAGAAAGGCGAAATTGGTTGCATCGACCGTTTTCTCAGCATCTGCATAATTGGGCACAAATGCTGGGAAAAGTACATTTTATTATAGACATTAGTACACTAGAAAACATAAATACGCTGTAATCACTTTATAATCAATTGGGGATCACTTACAGCATCCTTCAACCAGCCGTACTGCTTATCTTTTAGAGGCCACATCTCCTTTGGCGTCATTATAGGCAGGTAGAAGTTGGCATATGAGTTTGATGAATCAAATATGTCTTCCCTGCATTTGTAGGTCGATCGTTAGCCACTCTACTGAAATGTTATGTAGAAGTTCACTAAAATGTGAAGTAATAATCGATACTTACAAATCTTTGTCAATGAACTCCATTAAGTTCTGAACCTTCATTGCGCTTACCTTTTCAAAGGGATCATAGTGGGCTGCTGACAAAACTTTACCTTTTAGAATACGCTTTACAACAGAGCTGCCAACATATGGGTGTAGTTGTGTTGAGGCTAGTTTCCTCTGTCGACATTTCTCAGGAGGACAAGGTGGTGGATTTGATACACCCTGCTTAGACAGTACATAAAATTGGTTTATCGCTGGTCCAATATTCTTCCTAGCTTGCACCTCAATAGGATCAGAAAACTGAGAGTCCATTGATGGCATCTGGACCTCCTTCCTTGTGTTTGTACTGTATTTGGTATAGTCATGCCCTGAACCAGTTAAATCAACTTTCTTCTTCTCTGAAACAGATGCCACTTTCTTCGTCAACAACTCTGCAGGATCTTTCAAACTAGTCATTAACTTTATCTGATCGAGCTCCTCCTCTTGTTGCCTTAGCGCTTCCTCCCGCCGTATGTTCGTCAACGATAGTCTTGATTTCCTTTTCATTGGATTCCTCACGCAACTTGTAATCGGATATTCATCCTGAGAGGTTTGCTTCATCTGCACAAGCCATGACTAAAACAAACAATTTTCAACACATTTATGACATGAATGTGTGTTATCGCCAATGGATTTAAAAACTATGATTAAAATTTGTAGCACCATAAATTGTAAACTTTATTGTTATAATATTCAGTCTTAACAATCTGTTTTCACACATAAAAACATAAACTACACAATATTAAGGAACCCTTATTGTGAAGAAAATGAATCAAAGCTTCCAAATTATCATACTTCTCCACCAACTAAGCATAGGTCTGCATAGAAAACAAAACCCTATGTAACCAAACTGAGACCTTTGACAAAAAAATTAAAACAAACACAACATAAAATAGAGACAAAAACAAAATATTTGAAAACAACGCTAAACCCCTATTTTAAAAAAACCGTTAGACAACATACCTCATCTTTGCCACCAGATAGATTACCAGCATCTGTTGTAGACTCAGTATCTACAGCATCCTTATTCTCACCAGTACCTCTAGTCCTTCTACCCAATTCCTCCCCTTGAAAACCATCGTTCGCTTCATTACCAACCTCCCAATCATTCACTACCTTTCTCTCATCCTTCCCATCATTGCCAATCTTACTCTCCTTCAGCTGGACAACTTCCCTCTCAAGGTCTACGACTTTCTTTTCTAAATTGGTTTGTTGCTCAGCAATGGTATCCACTTTTGCTGTCAAGCTACACAGCAGTTTTATTACATCCGAAATCGATCCTTTCCCACTTCTTGAAGTTTCACTTTCTCCATCCCTATCCTCAGCCAGATTATCCATCGGTGATGCCGCACCTTTTGATTTCCGCTCACACTGCCTATTACCGGCCTTACTCACTTTTCCAACTTTCTGTAGCGGTGGGTCCACAAAATCATCTGAAGATGACGCAAGTTGCTTCCTCTTCTCCATCCTCTTCTTCTCAACAACCACCATTTCATCACCCTCATGCCAATGTTTTTCATCAACACAACCCTCAATTATATCATGCAGCAGGTTATCAAGCAACTTATTTCCACCTACTCCTTCCCCATACACCGCATTTTCCCCTGCCCAAATTGGATATATTTCCTCTTTCCGTCTTATAGATAAATGATGTACTTGCACCTGCAAAGCCAGTGAAAACGACTATTAAATAACAAAAAAATTTAACAGGATACCAAAAAATTATAAAAAACATTCACATTCCTACACACCTTTTTATGTAACTGTTTCTCTCTAGCTAGAAACTCAGCAACTGAAATCCTTGGTCGGCCACCACCCCAACTAAGAAGGGGGACTTCCCCTTCATCATCACCACTTTCTCTTTTATTACCATGTTTTTTCCCAAGGTTAACCAAGCAATCCAAAGCCCAAATCATTAACACATGCACACATCCATGGATTGCATAACCATTGTTCTCAAAAGAAACAAGTTTGATAGACTGAATTAGCTCCCTAAACCCAACCCGCCCCCACGCAAATCGTTCAAATGCATTTCCATCCATAACTCTTTTTGCATATTCCAAAGGAATCCTACTTGACCTCGCGATTCCCAAAATACCAACATGCAACACAAACAACAATCCAATCATCTTTCTCTTCTCTGGATCCCAAGTCCTGCAAACCTTCAGCGCTTCATCCAACTCATACCAGTTTGGTCCCACCCCCGCATCGACCTTTAGCTCTTCCCAAAATGCTCTATGATCAACCACTACCTTATCCTCCTCATCTATTGTTTCACAATTGAGGCCTGTAATGTCTTCAAATTCATATAGGGAAAACCTAATTGGACTCCCTTCTATCAATGCCCACATCTCATATCTCCGGTCTATAGCCAATTGTCGTGTTAATATGTGATGCACAAGCTTCGCCCACCAAACATAATCACTATCTGCTAGCTTCAAGATGACTCCTACTTGAGAATTATCACGAATGTCATTGTACACCTTCTCCCCAATGCACTCCTTCATAAAAACAAAACTGCTCAATATGCAGTTATGATGCATGCTCCTTCTCTGTAATGGAGATTTTCCTTCCTTATAAAGCCTTGGTGGGTACCTCTTCTCCTCATTACTTGATCCCATTCCTGGAAAAGTCAAACTTTCATTCATACATATAAAACACTATATGCATCATATAAAACACTAGGGCATACATATAAAACACTATTTTCTATATACTCCTCCTTTATTTACTAACCACAACTCTACCATTACATACATCATAAACTCAACAAGTCTACCAAACAATCATCTCCCCGCCAATTTCAAACTTTTTTTACAATTTCATCTACCCACATCTTCTACTTGGCTCACAAAATCAAACGCGAGGATTACTTTTTCTCCGTATCACAACTCATTATAACAGATCTATGACCATACTTCTTCTCCGTATCACAACTCATTATAACCGTATCA
Organism: Camelina hispida; assembly: GCA_023657505.1. NCBI lineage: Eukaryota > Viridiplantae > Streptophyta > Magnoliopsida > Brassicales > Brassicaceae > Camelina > Camelina hispida. Next base: position 250,952 of record CP094634.1, on the reverse strand, counting down.
CAAAATCAAACGCGAGGACTTCAACACTTTTAAACTTACTTACCTTTCAACCAAACAATAACTTCTTCACACAACTTATAAACTACATCAAGCCAATAGATCTATGACCATACCTTATCGAAATCGTTGTAACTTCTCCCGAGCACAGAATCGCAACCGTAAATTAATATCGGCCCAGATCTAAATCCCTCGCGTAATCCGCCATCCAAACCCAGGTTAATTCTACAAGTTGCCGCTGTTCCTTGCCAATTTTCGCCTCCTCCCCGTTCTCCTACCCGTCGCCGCCCCTCGATTACAGTCCTACAAATAACAAAGTTCGTCTCCCGAGCACACTCACACTCTCTATGCACAAACAAGAGATTTACTTTTTTGTTTCTTTCTTCGATTTTGTTCCTTTTCCCTTTATTTAACCATCACATTTACTTAATTTTATTTTCGTTAGGTTAAAAATTCTTAATGGCATGTTTAGTAATTTTAATTAATTCTAAATGCTTCAACGTCTTTTTACTTAAAATGTGTGCTATTATAGTAACCCAAAACTCTAAACTCCTGTTTTAGTCAATAAGTCACTTTTATGTTCTCTTTTAGTATTTATCCCAAGTATTTATAGTGTTTTGGCAAGAAAGTAGGGTTTTGGGTGAATAGATACAAAATATCTTGCCGGGCAAGTGTACAATATCTTGAGCATATCACAATTCCGAAAATCTTAACTAAAATTTAGAAATTAGTTATGCAATATATTAATTATGGAATATGCTAGTAATAATGAGTGTGAATGTATATTATGTACAATTTCCATTTGTGTACATCGAAGAAAATTTGATTGACTCCATATTATTAGCACTCCAGATTTTTACGAACAATCTTTAATATTGTTTGCCTTTTTTTGCATGATTTACTGGGCAACAAATATTTTTTATCTGATCCGATTCGATTTGCAATTTTATTACTATATTTTAATTCTTATTATTTTGTAAATAGGGACCAAACTAAATATTATGTTGTCTAAACATAATATTTCCTTGAATCCGGTAAATCTAGTTTTTATATGTTTTGGTCTTTACACCAACTATAGCGCATACGTTATCTTCGTCATAATTATAATTGAGAATGTAATATTTTGTTTCTCAAAGTCACTCGATTTATATTCAACTATCATAAAAATGTATTAAAATAAGTTTTGAGCATTTAATCTCGATCTCTTAAATGATGGTGTCATGTTGTGTATGGCAATAAGCGTAAATAAATTTAAGTTACTATAGTTCCATTACTTGAGTTAAGTAGAAATGTTATTTTAAGAAAATCTGTAGGGGTTAATTAAGTAAAAATGTTATTTTAGGAAAATCTGTAGGAGTTAATTAAGTAGAAATGTTATTTTAGGAAAATCTGTAGGGGTTAATTAAGTAGAAATGTTATTTTAGGAAAATCTGTAGGGGTTAATTAAGTAGAAATGTTATTTTAAGAAAATCAGTAGGGGTTAATGTTGCAAAAAAACAAATTAAATAAGATAAACTTCAAGGGCATAAACCAAAATGTATTTCAAAAATGTTAATATAGATTTTTTTTAAAAAAATATATCCTTTGAAAGATATCCTTTTAAAATTGGGAAAGATGTCATAAAAATCTCCAACTTTCAAATTTGGAACGTTTTAATCACTAACTTTCAAAATGTCATTTTAATGGCAAATTTTTCGTTGACTTGGTCATAAAATAGAAAAGTTTTGTTGACCAAGCCGTTTTAGGCACGTCGTTTATTCTCTGTTAAAGATCTCAAAAACATAGTAAAATTATATGTTATCTGCTACCGTTTTGCATAAATGACTATGTTTTTAATGCTAAAAACAACATTTTTTACTAAATTGAAGAAACTAAATCCCCAAATCAATTCCAATTTCACAAATCCATAACCCTAGAAAGAAACCCCAAATGCTCTCTACACATCAATGGCACACCACACTCACCGACACAACCAGATGTGTCAAAACTTGAACTTGAACTCATCGGAACAGAGAGATTGCATAAGAGATTTTGGTATTATAGAGAAAATTTGGGGTTTTTTTTCTAGGGTTAGAGATTTAATAAACGTCGTGCCTAAAACGGCATAGTCAACAAAACTTTGCTATTTTATGGTCAAGTCAACAGAAAGTTTGTGATTAAGATGGCATTCTAAAAGTTGGTGATTAAAACATCCCAAATTTGTAAGTTGGAGATTTTTATGACATTTTTCCCTTTTAAAATTACACTTTTAAAATTACTCTTATCCTTTATAAAAATATCATCTATAAAGATATTCTCCTTTTTAAGGAGGAAACAGAGGATATATTAGAAGGATGAGTGCTTAACTTTAAGAGCTTGAACTGGATCCGCAACATCAACTACTGAAAGACACAGTTCGATAATGTGATTTTCAAATGGACGTCAAGGAATAACAATCGAGCTGCAGATCTCCTCCTGTCAAAGACCTCAATTCCAAACAATTCATGTTATAATGTGTATTCCCATATTCCTTATGGGTAAATAGTACACTTAAAATAATCAATTCATCGCCATAGTAAATAATACACCTAAAATAATCAATCGAATCTGTAAATCTTGATTATCAATAATCAAATAAACCCATAAATTCAATACAAATAATACACTTAAATTGTTAATGTTTTAATTTTATAACCAACTAATGATCTATATCTATCCCCTTTATAATAAAACGGAAGTACACAACATTATTTTGGTAGACTTTATAATTTTAATAAATGGTTATAAATAGTTTATACATATATTATAAATTAATCTATATATTAATTGTAATAATTAAAATCTTAATTGTAACAGAAAATCTTAAACGGATTATTCCAAATTGATAGTTCATAGATATTCCAAAAACTTTATTTCGAAAGATCACGTATATGGTTCCAAATATCTAGAATCACAATATTACCAATTTATTTTTCACATATTTATTGATAAACCACATCTTTAAAAATTATTAAAGAGATAAAAATATACTCTCAATCATAAAAAGTCATCAAATCTCGCTAATTTAACAAGATTAATCGTGATCTTCGGGATCGTATTCAGAAATTAAAAATTAAACATTAATGTTAGATTAGGACCGTGCTAGAGCACGGGTTGAAATTCTTTTTATTTATATTATAATTTTAGAATAAAATATAATTTATATGATTGATTTTAAAAGTTTTTAAGGTTCTAATCTAGCATTAATCGTGATCTTCAAAATCGTACTTTATTCTAAAATTATAATATAAATAAAATGAATTTCAACCCGTGCTCTAGCAGGGGTCCTAATCTAGTTATATAGTATACCAAAAAGAAGTTATGTATTTCCGAAATAGGGGTGTTTAAAATGTTTAAATTTTGTTATTTTCTTATAATTATATTTTTATAAATTTAACATTATCGTTAAAAACAAAAATTAAAGAATGTAATAAACACATACGTAAACTAATATAAAAGCCTCGACATTGTGGGCTTATAAACTTGTCTGTGGGCCTTGTTTAGTATACATTTATTAAAATTCATCAAAACTAGATGTTATTTAGGGATGATGGTATGGCCGGCAACTTACCTTGGTGTAGAGCGTAAAGAGGGTGTATTCAAAATTGAATTTGGGAGGATTTATGATTTTTTTTAAAATCTTTTGGTATTCAATTAGTGATTTTAAAATTATATCTCAAATCTAATGTTATTCAATTAACAATTTACAAAAATCATAATAAATTCACTGTTATTCAAAACCATTTTTTTTTTTTTTTTTTTAGGAAAACCTAATAGTGATTGTGAGAGACTTTGGATACATTTTTGTAAGGGAAATCCTATTTAAAAAAACTCACATTCTAAAGAGTGTTTTTGAAGGATTGGTTTAAAAAAAAAAAAAAAAAATTATGAATTGCAAAATTCTGGGCTCTCTCTACCTTTCTCTGTTCTCTTCTCCTCTATTGTTTCTGGGCTCTCACTCTTCTTCTTTCTATGTTTTTCTTGTGTGTTAATTATGGACTTCACGTCTTGTTTTATTTTATTTTATTAGGGTTAGTAATCGACCTTATTAAATAAGTAACATAAAAAAATTTAGAGATTTTAAACCTTCAACGTAATTTCTATTTTTTAGTCGAAAAATATATTAATACTAAAGTTCAGAATTATCCAAAAATCTGCCATTTCTTGAAATCTCTCTTCTGACTCGTGGCGTAACGTGTTTCCTTTTTTGAGGATCGACGAATCAAATGATATTTTTTTTCCAATTGTTAGGTATATATACTCTCGAGATTAGGGTAAAGGTTCATGATGCAAATTACGGTGGTGTCTATTCGGATCAAATTGCCAAAAAACCGAAAACCAACCTCTATACATATGAATATGTTCAACGTATTCTTTGTGTTATGTTATATGAACACCTCTCGTTTTGACTTGAGAATCTCTTAAAAACCCACTTAAGTCTCACCAAATCTCATCAAATCTCATTAAATCACAAACTATTTTTTTTTCAAAAATAGAAAATAATAATAAATCCATCAAACTACCTTAAAAACTCACTCTAAATCTCCTAAAATCCAGAATAACATAAATCCTCCAAAATCCTTCCAAATTCTGTTTTGAATACACCCCCCTAAGAGTTTTCAGTTTAGGAGAGTTGTGAAGCAAAAACATAACTGGTTCCAACCAATATACTGTTAATGCATTAACGACTAAATCTGTTAGCCTAGGGAACTTAATGTTTTTACAACACCCACACGCAACCTGCAATACAAACACAAAAAGATTAGTTGACCAAGCAAGCAACAAGGAACAAAGGAGAGATCGATCGGGACATTATCATGGTTAGCAACTGCGGTGCTGCATACGGTATCAAGGCAAATAAAATTATCCATCAAAGTACAATAGTCTCCCCACCGACCCCTATAGTCAGTTATTTTTAAACCTGTTAATCCATGTGAATCTATCACCAACGACCCAATGTGATGTTCTTCTCCCTCTTCTGGGGCGTATCTATGGTCAATCTTTCAGGGTCTCATAAACAAATTTTTTCAAGGAAGGCACTTTCACTATAAAGTTTGTGAAGCCGTCATCCTTATAACCTCTTTCAACCCGGAGTTCTTGAAGAACAGGGGAACTTGATAAAAGCCTAACAAAGAGATTCTTCGTCTTTGTAGAACACGTTGACAAGTTTCCGATAGGAGAGAGATGGTAAGCTAGCCTGTTGGAGCAAATGGATCATGAAGTGAAGGTAGCCGTTGGATTAATTAAGAGCTTTAGAGCCATTAGATTTGAAAGTTTGATTCATTCTTTGTTTGTTGGTTTTAGTGTCTGTAATGGGACCGAGTATTTAGGCTCACGTCTGTTGCTCTGTTTCCACTAGCGTCAGTTTATTTTGCAGTTTGTTTCTTGCTTTGTAAGACTATTTATAGTCATGTCTTTCTTTGAATGAAGTATGTTTTCAGCATCGAGTCTTTATACTATTACAAATTGGTATTAGAGCTCTGTTATTGTGAAAACTGAGAGAGAGAGAGAGAGAGAGAAACACGTGAGTGAAAATGGGAGATGAGAAAATGAAGTTGCCTCAATTTGATGGGCATTGGGATCACTGGAGTGAGGTCATGGAGAACTTCTTCAGATCAAAGGGGCTGTGGAGTACGATTGAAACCGGTTTTGAGGAGTCATCATCAACAACGGTGCTCACGGCAGAGCAGACACAGCAGCTGGAAGAAGTCAAGAAAAATGACCACAAGGTGAAGCACTATCTCTATCAATTGATTGATAGGGTGACGTTCGAGCAGATCTTGGACAGGAGAACCTCCAAGATCATCTGGGAGTCAATGAAAAGGAAGTTCGGTGGAAATGATCGGGTGAAGAAGTCTTTGTTCTAGAAGCTAAGAAGGGACTTCGAAGTTCTGGAAATGAGAGAATCTGAGAGTGTGAAAGAGTATTTCACAAGGGTGCTAGCAGTTACTAATCAAATGAGAAGTAATGGGAAGATCATGAACGATTCCAAGGTTGTGGAGAAGATTCTCATGACACTCAGCAACAAATTCATGTACGTCATAGTGTCTATTGAGGAATCTAAGGAGATTGAGAACATTAATCTCGATGAGCGAGAGAGCTCCCTCACTGTTCATGAGCAAAAGTTCAAGAAGGTTGACAAAGCTGATGATCAAGTTCTGAAGGTGACTCATAGTGGAACTGGATCATACCGTGGAAGAGGAACAACGCCAAGAGGAAGAGGTCATGGCAGAGGGAGAGGTCGCGGTAGAGACAAGAGCACGGTGGAGTGCTACAAATGCCACCGCCTAAGACATTTTCAAAACGAGTGTCCTAAGTGGGAAGAGGAAGCAAACTATGCTGATTTCGGTGAAAAAGAAGAGATGCTCTTGATGGCCTACATCGAAGAGGAAGATGAGAAAGTCAACACTGAAGAAATTGCAGAAAAGACACTAATGGCGTATGCAGAGAAGAATGAAAACATGAGAAAGAGAGCATGGTTTCTCGACTCTGGATGCTCAAATCACATGAGTGGAGATCGAGACTTATTCTGTCTGATGAATGAAGATTTCAATCACACTGTGAAGCTGGGGAACGACAAGAGAATGCAAGTTGTCGGCAAAGGCAATGTGAAGCTGACTCTGAACAATGTAGTATACACATTCACCGATGTATACTACATACCAGAGCTCAAGAACAACCTGTTGAGTCTTGGACAACTTCAAGAAAAGGAGCTGACAATCATCATACAGAAGGGCATCTGCAAGATTTTTCATGAAGAAAAGGGTCTCTTGGCTGTAAGCAAGATGAGCTCCAACAGAATGTTCATCCTGTTTAATCAGAATGGAGAAACAAGTCAACAACGCTGCTTCCAAGCGACAACAGAGGACATACCGAAGCTCTGGCATGAGCGCTATGGGCATCTCAGTCACACGGGGATGAAGACGCTGCAGAACCAGAGTATGGTAAGAGGGATGCCAAACTTTGATGTTCAGAAATTCACCTGCTCAGACTGTCTGGTGGGGAAGCAAACAAGTAGTCCTATTCCTAAGAAGAGTTCGTGGAGAGCCAAAGAAATCCTTAAGCTGGTGCATTCTGACATATGCGGACACATCACTCCCATGACCACAAGTGGCGTGAGGTATGTTCTGTGTTTTATAGATGATCACAGCAGGAAAGCTTGGGCATACTTCTTAAAAGAAAAGTCAGAAGCATTTAACCACTTCAAGGAGTTCAAAGCGAAAGTGGAGAATGAGACGGGAAAGCAAATCAAATGTCTGAGAACTGATCGGAGAGGGGAGTTCACATCAAGCGATTTCTCTGAGTTTTGCAAGAAGGAAGGCGTTCGAAGACAGCTCACCACTGCCTACACCCCGCAGAAAAACGGAGTAGCGGAGAGGAAGAACCAAACTGTGATGAACATGGTGAGATCCATGATGTCAATGAGAAAGGTACCAAAAACTCTCTGGGCAGAAGCTGTCAACTGGACCTTTTACATCCTGAACAGGTGTCCCACACTCGCTGTTAGGAATGTCACACCACAAAAAGCTTGGAGTGGGATCAAACCAAACGTGGAGCACTTGAGAGTTTGGGGAAGCTTGGCACATGCGCATGTTCCAAATGAGAAGCGAGGGAAACTTAACGACAAAAGCACCCCATGTGTGTTGTTGGGCTTCTCGGAGGAATCAAAGGGATATCGCTTGTACAATCCAATAACAAAAAAGATTGTGGTGAGCAAGGATAGTGTTCGAAGAAACAAAAGGTTGGTGCTGGGATGAGAATCAGGATCACACTGAGTACGAGTTGAAATGGAATGATGATGATCAGCCATGGGGAGAAAACGACAGTGACGGAGAAGAAGAAGTTGCAGAACCAGTGACTGTTGCAGAAGAAACTCAAGAGCAACCACAGGCAATAGTCAGGGAGGGAACAAGAAAGACGAGACCTCTTGGTTATCTTAGAGACTACATCACTAACAATGATGATGCTGATGCATAAAATGAGGTAAACATGGTTCAGCTCAACTCTGATGATCCTTCAACATTTGCAGAAGCTCAGAAGTGCATCAATTGGAGAAGGGCTATGGATGCAGAGGTTGAGTCGATTGAGAAGAATCACACATGGGAACTATCAGATTTGCCTCATGGAGCAAAATGCATTGGGGTAAAATGGATCTACAAGACAAAGCTAAACGAACTCGGAGAAGTGAGCAAGTTCAAAGCTCGTCTGGTGGCCAAAGGGTATGCACAAGAACACGGAATAGACTACACAGAAGTCTATGCTCATGTTGCACGCATGGACACCATCATAACCATTGTCTCAACCGCAGCTCAGAAAGGCTGGGACATCTTTCAATTGGACGTCAAGTCAGCTTTTCTTCACTGTGTAATCGAAGAAGACGTCTACGTTAAACAACCAGAAGGGTACGAGATAAAAGGCGAAGAAGGAAAGGTGTACAAGCTGCACAAAGCCTTGTATGGACTGAAACAAGCCCCACGAGCCTGGTTCAGTAGGATCGAGGAGTATTTCACCAAAGAGAGGTTCACCAAATCTGAAAACGAGGAAACTCTCTTCACCAAAAGCAACAAGCAAGGTAACCTCCTTATCGTTAGTGTTTATGTAGATGACTTGATTTACACAGGAGATAATGTGGCAATGGTGAAAGAGTTCAAGCTGTCAATGGAAAAGGAGTTTGATATGTCTGATCTTGGGAAGATGAGGTATTTTCTGGGGATAGCGGTGTTGCAGACAAGTCAGGGGATTCACATTTCTCAGACTAAGTATGCTCTGGAGGTTTTGAGGCACTTTGAGATGAAAGATTGCAATGGAGTTCGCAATCCGATAGTGCCTTGATTCAAGATCGACATGGATGAGAATGGTGAAAGGATTGATGAGACATTCTACAAGCAGATCATCGGGAGTCTCATGTATATCACAACAACGAGACCGGACTTGCAGTTTGCCATAAGTCTACTGAGCCGATACATGTCAGGACCAACAAATATGCATCTTCAAGCCGTCAAGAGGGTTCTGAGGTATCTGAGAGGCACAATGGACTATGGGATTTGGTACAAAAGAGGAAAAGGAGAACTAATGGTGTATACTGATAGTGACTTTGCCGGTGACGTTGACAGCAGGAAGAGCACTACGGGATACGCATTTCTTATGGACAACGCAGCTGTAGCGTGGCTGTCAAAGAAGCAGCCGATAGTCATACTCTCCACAACAGAGGCAGAGTATGTCGCTGCATCAGTTTGTGTCTGTCAAGCCATATGGTTCAAGAGGATCCTTGGAGAATTGGGCTACAATGTGGAAGGAAGCACTACCATCTACTGTGACAACACTTCGACAATTAAGCTTTCAAGGAACCCAGTTTTTCATGGAAGGTGCAAACACATAGGAGTTCGGTTCCATTTCTTGCGTGACATGGTGAAAAATGGAGAGATACAATTGGAGCATTGTGGTTCAGAGGAGCAAGTGGCTGACATCTTTACCAAACCTCTGAAGCTGGAAGCCTTTGAGAGACTAAGGAGTAAGCTTAGAATTTGCTCAGCAAGTGATAAGCTAAGTTTGGTTCACCAAGCTTAGTTTTGGGAGGGTTTGTTGGAGCAAATGGATCATTAAGTGAAGGTAGCCGTTGGATTAATTAAGAGCTTTAGAGCCATTAGGTTTGAAAGTTTGATTCAGTATTTGTTTGTTGGTTTTAGTGTCTGTAATGGGACCGAGTATTTAGGCTCACGTCTGTTGCTCTGTTTCCACTAGCGTCAGTTTATTTTGCAGTTTGTTTCTTGCTTTGTAAGACTATTTATAGTCATGTCTTTCTTTGAATGAAGTAGGTTTTCAGCATCGAGTCTTTATACTATTACATAGCCGGGAAAGAAACGTCGACTAGAATCTCGTTTGATAGAGTTAAAGAAACGAGAGAGTCACATGTGTAAGCTTGTGGGCTCTTCTTCTCCTGTCCAGAGGAGCTTGAAAACTAACTCTTTCACACCGTGGTTAACTGCCTTGTCAACCCACTTTCTGACATCTACGTCAACAGGACATCGTGGACCCAGTTCGACAACAAGGCTTACTAGTTTCGGTGCATTATGGTGTTGCAGTGTCTTGTCAAAAAAAAAGGCTCTCGCTCCCTTGGTCGTCGTCTTTGAAGGTGAGTTTATGGAGCATCTTCCAGAGGTAACACCATCGTTTAGACAAGATCCCAGTGGCCACTACATCTTTTGGCGGGAGGAGTAGTAAGATCCTCAACAGCAAATCGTCTGGCAAATCACATATTCTCTCAATCCTCAACAAACCTATAGTTGTTGTGCCCAATTGTAACAAAAACCCTAATCTGTTCCGGGAAAAAAACTAAGAGGGATGCGATTAAATCCCTAACTAGAAACAACTTACCGCAAGCAAGCTTGAAATCAGAGACTAGAGAATGATGATGACGGACGAAGAATGATCAACTCTATCCCCCAAGTCACACTGAAGAGAGATTTCAAGATTGTAGAAGAAGATATCTTTTTTAGGAAATAAGTCCCAAAATAAAATAATTATGTAAATTAACATTGTTTATTATCTCTATATCTCTATATATATTTTTGGATACATTTATGAAATAAATCCTAGAGTTCATATCTATTTACAAGGATACCATTGACATTAATTATTAATCTGTTTTTCATTTAATTAATTAATATTAAATTTCAATTTTTGGAAACAAGATTTCTCATCCTAATAAAATTTTAAAAACAATAGGAACCAGCCCCTTTAACATTAACTAGAATCGGACCCGCGCTACAGCGCGGGGGAATATTTCAGTTATCTTACATAAAATTACATATTTGAAAGTTTTATAGTTTGTTGTTCAAAAAAAGAAAGTTTTATAGTTTTAGTTCATTATAGTGTGGCTTACTGCACTTTTCAAAACAAATACTTCATGAGATATCTGCTATTTGTGTAATAAGTTTGTTTGAAATATAACACTCCTTTATAAATAAATATTTTAGTTTTTATATAATTAAAAGGAACGAAAGAGAGTGAAGTATATAGTGGGACTGTGGGAGGGAATATGAATCGAATTGATCAGAAATTTACTTAAGATGTGGCTGTATAAGTTTGCATTTATTAATATGATCTGCGACAAAAACATAATAATCTGGATTTATGAGTCTATGCATCGTATACGTAAACAATGTACTATTTACCGACTTTGTTTTCCATAGTTTATATACAGATGTTTTAGTTCATAGTTTGAAATTGTGTTATATGTAACTTATTAGGTAATTACAGTGGCGGATCTAGCCAAACTTGACATCATGTGCAAAAAACTATAAAATTGGAGCATAGAGGGTGTCGAACCCAAGACCTTACTATCTAATCTGGTGCACTCTTACCATTAGGCCAGTTTAACTTCACGAATATGTATGTAAATTCTTAAATTTATAATTTCGTATGGTGCACTTGCACCACCCTTAATCAAGGTGGATCCGCCCCTGGTTAATTAGTTAGTTGGACTGTGTTTACAATGGATTTGTAATTATTATTATGCATTTTTAAATAGAAGAATTATTATCCTCCATAGTCCATATCTTTCGAGTTTCGACACAAAATACAGATATTTCTAAACTTAATTATTACTTTATTAGAATGATATTGGACACGGATTACAATATGTACAAAGTTACATTACATTGTAAGCTAATCTCTACGTATAGAAAACTCAAAATAATTTGTTTAAGAAAGATTACAAAGATTGCATTAGGGAATTTGTTATAAGAGCATTATTTTAATAATATTACAAAATATATTTAGTTGATTCCAATTCATTTGGCCGAAAAATATATTTATATCTTTGATGTAAAAAAAAGCCGATCTTTCTAGTCTTATCTTTTATTAATATATATATATATATATTTTAATTTTTCTAGATTTTATATTTTATTTTACACCAACCTCTTTCTAGTTTCTAATCCCTTTATACTATTTTTGTTTCGATTATATCATATTCAATTTTTGTTTTGTTAATTTGTTGAATTAAAATGAAATGGTCGATTCCTAATTAAATAGTTTTAAAGGCCATGCATGGCGCATGGTTAATTAGCACCATCACAAATTATTGTAATTGAACCATAATTAGAAGCCTTTTTATGTACAAAGCCCAATCGTAAAAATAGATATTTTGAAAACAGAGATCATGGTGGTTTTGATTGATATGATCAGATAATTATGGAGATTGAATCCGGTTAACTGTGAGAGTTCCGGTGAAGTGGATTGTTTATTTCACTCCAGATGTCATATATATTGATGTTTGCTGCCAAGCAAAGAGAAGAAGATAGTTGAAGTTTCCAAATTCCGGAGAAGCGAATTAGGAGAGTTGATTACTTCGCATCGCGGAAGACAAAGTATTGATTCCAAAGAAACAAAATTAATCGCGTAAATAAAGGTAAGATAAAGTGTGTTTATTGTTCTTTTATGCTTAAGGCCTTTTAAGCTAAAACATCAGCTTCACCATTAGCTAATCGAGGAATTGAATCAAAGACAAACGACAAAGCAACGGAGGTGATGTTGGAGATACCATGAAGATCCGAGAAGCTTGAATTGCTCTGATTAATTTGTTGAGAGCCATATTCAAAGATAATTCTTGAGATCCCCCGTGGCCAATTCGATCACTACCTTCCGCTACCAAGGGTGACACCACAACAGATACAACCTGAGAGGACCTGCATGTCTCCATATTCGACAACTGAACAATCTAATTTTTCCCCAGTACGCTACATTTCTTTCCCAATAGTTAATAGATATAGTCTTGACTCCTGAGTGCAGATTGATAGAATAAGATTGATTTTGTTTTTATAGGTTTATAAAAGTATGTGAAACGCCATTGTTAACTTGTAGAAACGGAGACCATAGCGCAGTAGAAAACTCTTCTTTTTTTATTGAGATGGTTGGTGTTTCGTTGTACATGTAGTAAAACCAATATACATGGTTCCTACAAAACAAATGAAAATCGTTAATGGGTTAAACATGATTACACATATATATAAGGATTTAGATCTCCAAACTTTTAAAAAAACTAACGTGTGCCATAACTGGAGTTGTAGTGGCAGCCATAGCGAAAGGGTAAATAAAATAGACAAAAAGAAAGCGGATAACAATATAGACTGCTTCCAAGAGTGAATGATTTTGACTTGTATTCTCCAACTTGTTTTGAATGGTTTCAAAAACTTGTTTTGACTGGTTTCAAAAACTTGTTGGTTTGATTGACAGTAAATATGTGGTAGCAGCGACGATATCAGCCACTGGAGAAGGATTGATAAAAGCCAGAAGGGAAAAATTTATGAAGGTATGATGAATGAACCTTTGATTAGTAACATCATATTTATAGAAGCGGTTGACGTATGAAAAAGTAGGTATAACGTGGAATTATAAGTTTGAGAATATTCCGCAAAAGCCGATAATTCTGCAAAATGGAGTAGTAAAAATCTTGGGGAATATTTCATATATATTGTTTGTATATGTAAGTAAGGAATGAATTTTAGAATACTTCGACTAAGGAAATATCGTATGTGAACCAAGTGGTCTTGGTCTAGTGGTTTCCACTTGAGGAAGGAGTTGCCCTGTTGGTCCAGGCCAGGGATCAATTCCCCTCAAGTGCGAAAATGCTAGACAATTCTATTTGGCCAGGGGCTTTCACCCGGTCTTCCCCGGATCTTAGGGGGATTAGGGGTCTCGGCCCTGAACCTCCTGGTTAAAAAAAAAAAAGAAAAAAAAAAAAATATCGTACGTGTATAAAGAAGTAGTTTAGTAAGATTTCCTTATTTTGTTAGGGGATTGATATCTCTTAAATTAATTGATGAGATTAAATAGCATAATTTTCGCCTCAGTTTGCGTGATAAGGAGGTAAATTTCGGGTATTGCTAACAACCGACTGATGTTGTAGCCCATTCAAATTGTTAATACCCGATATCCATTTATTTAAAACCCACTATTCAAATTGTTAATACCCGATACCCATTTAAAACCCAATAATGGATTTTAAATTATCCGATTGATGTTTCGGGTTAATTGTTTAATTTTGCCCCGACCCAATTAATAACAAAGTCATATTTAACCTTGTTGTTTTTATGTTGTTGGCGTAGGGGTATTTTCGTCCGAAATATAAGTTGTACTTCTCTTTTACTATAATAGAGATATTAAGTTTAAAATAAATTTAATTAATATTAAGTATCCAATTTTACAAAATAATATTTTCTCCATAGAAATATTTCCTAACCAATCGGCCTAATTAATAAACGACAATATTTTTAAAACCGGACTAGAAAGTGAACCGGAAGTCTTTCGGGTTGTTGGGTCAATTAGTCGGACCGGTTGAACTACGGGTCAATTAGTTTATTGGTTTGTTTATATTTTATGAATATAACATCTATTTTTCTATAAATATATGAACAAAACATACATAGTTAAGTATTAGACGTCGATATAACATTCTTACTTTTAGTACACGTAGGAATTCTATACTACTAACAAAATACTTTCTAATTTATATACTAACTTATATATCTATGGGTGTGAATGGTTGCAGCGGTTGGGGCGGACAAATCTGTCTATGGATTAAACCGCTTTTTATTTACCATTCTACAAATGTAGTCCACAGTGGTGCGGTCCAAATAAAACAGAGACAAGACCGCTGCAGACCAACTACGGACCGCTTTTGCATACAAATAGAGTTGATCCACAGCGGTCTATAGTCCGCCCTAAAAATAGAGCGGTCCAGACCGCAGACGGGTTTGGCCGCCCTGACCGCAGTTACCATTCAAACCCTATATTTGTAAAGTTGTACACTTTTAATAAATACAAATTAAACATTAGTTATAAATATAAAACAAATTACATTTTTTATATAAAAAAATTATTCTGCGGTGTACCGTGGGTGAATATGTAGTTTATTATTATTTGAATAACTTCTAAAATCTAGACAAATCAGATCATTCCACGTAAGTGTGAGGAGTTGATTTTGATGACTCACGAGTCACGACATAACTCTCTCGCTCACATAGAGGCACTTGGAGTTTCAATTGTTATTATACCAATCACATTACTAGTAACTCAATTTAAATGTGACTAACAAAGGAAATTTTAAAATACCTTGTCCAATATTTTAAACATAAACAAAGATGTCTCTAGATAAACAAAGATGTCTCTAGATACCTTGTCCAATATTTCAAATCCGATTACAAACCCATATTACATTTTTTTTTCTCTATTAATTTGTCTTGGGAGACAATGTTGTTTAACGGTTATCATAATTGATGCGATAAGGTTGGACCAGCCTTATAGATCCCAACTTTTGATTATAAAAAACGAAACCCTCATTATGCTTGCTAGTAAGATAGAGCAAGTGCGGCTCCTGCAAGGCTTCCTACACAGGTGCATGCAGAAACAAGAACCACAGCAGTAATGGGTGTAATTTTGGGGCGGCGACTTGCACGGGAGAGTCTCCCCGAGAGCAGTTTGCACGACTTGTCAGCTTCTTCGTAAAGTGAACAATTGGGTCCTCCTTCTGTGATGGCTTTTTCATTCTACAAACGTCGTATCGCTGGTCAGGTCCAGAGATGAATGAAAATACAACTGAGCGGAGGTATATAGTAGGCTAAGAAGAGTAAAGAGATGCGATACCTTAAGCCTGAAGTTACTCATAGCTCGATTGACAGTTAGAGTATCACCTGGTGATGATAATAATGTAGGGGCCTGATCCTTCCATTCGTCTACAAGCTTTCTAAGAAGAGAAACGCTAGCTTCTAAATGATCATTATAGAGAATATCCCAGTGCTTAAAGCAATCAACGTTTTCTGTCACAGACCGGATAGCGATTGCTGCAGCTTCCTTGGCTAGAGCAGGATTTCCTGAAACAACAGTAACAGTACATTAGAATTCCATTTGGACAAGAGAGAGGGAAGCAGAAAACTTGAGGATTCAAGGGTTGCGTTTGTTAGTAGAACCTTCTCCAGCTAATTTTAAGGAAAAGGTGAATATTTGTTCCAGTGCGTTTCCTCCTGTTGCAGTCTCTGGTGCAAGGGCTACTTCTTTCAACAAGGGATAAACTGCCTCAAACCTCTCTGTTGCCTGTTGTTGTGCGCGCATATACAGAGACCATGCTTGTGATCAGAATCTACAAACGCATCAAAGAAAAAGAAAAAAGAAAAAAGATCCTTTGATAAATACCAATACTACTAGTGCTTACCTCTACTCTAGCGGATGAATCAGGGAATGTAAGCCGCAGCAAGATCTCAAATGAAGAAGGTGGAATCACCCGCTTTCCGTCCCTATCAGCAAAGGTTACAAGTATGGCCTGAGCCTCTGGATTTGACAACATGCTGATTAAAAATTGCATAAACAAACAAGATCAGATGGTTGTTACATAATAAGATGAATAAAATATAGAGGAGAGGAGATCACGAGAAGAATAAGTAAGTAAGTTGGACTCACATCTCAAGAAATTGGAGGATGAGATCCATAGACTGAGGGCTGCAGCACTTGTTATTATCGATTAGTGGTAACAAGTTATGCACCCACGAATACAGGCCAGCAGATAAATCACCTAGGGAGGCCTGTCACCGTTCAAAAGATTTAGCAAAACACAAGTCTCTGACACTCTAGTTCACACACACATTAAGGGGAAAAAGAAAACATATGAAAGTAGTAACCTGAGCCATCATCCAAACAATAAGGGGAAGCTTGTCCTGGCCTTGATACACGGGTCTGTCCCTCAGCTTAGGCAAAATAGCAGTCAAAGCATCGGGCTTAGTACGCAATACCACGGCTAATCCAATAAAGTGTGCGACCTAATCGTAGTAAAACATGTTAGAGCACAATACAATGGAGTTAGAGAGAGAAGAAAAAGGTTACCGAAGAACAACACACCATTCATTCAATTAAATCACACATACGCATATGTTAAAAAGTTCCAAAAAAAAAAAAAAAATTACCAGGGTATGGGCGGGATCGTCTGGTTGTGCATATCCTTGTTTGGAATGTGCTACCCAATCAGTGAGAATGTAAGCAGACGACCACAGTACAAAGCTACTGAGTTTGACAAGTGGAACTATGTTGATAAAATCGGCTGATGGTTCCAAGAGAGATGTAGGAAGATGAGATAATGGAACCTGTTTTTAATTAGCAAGCAAATTAAGATATGAGAGACTTTGGATTCGAAAAAAAAAAAAAAAAAAATACGTAAAAAGAAAGCTCAGATCAGGTCACAATAGCTCACTCACATGGATGAGCGTGGATAAAGGAGACTCGTTGAAGGTCTTGAGCCATGGAAACGGTACTTGGGAAAGTTTCTCCCCATAGAAAGCGTTTAATTTCATTATCTGCACCTCCGGAACACACCAAAACTCGTCCTGTGTTAAGTAGTGTTCACGAACAACATCATCAAAAATTTGAATATTTGAATTCTGGGTTATCGCGAATTATACAAACGGATCTAGCATCGCGTTCACTTACCAGTGCTTCTTCGATGACAGCCCTAAGATCTGAAGGATCAAGCTTTGCCGCAGCTTCTGACAAAGACACTATCGGCGGCTTTTTAGTTTTTTCCGCCTTCTGATTTTCAGATCTCTCCGCACCGGTACCGTTCGCTGCAGCTTCCAAAGCAAATCGGATCAGACCCATTAGGTTTTCCTTACGTTTTTCGCTTCTCATTTCTTTTGTTTTCTTCATCCCTTTATTTCTCGATAATAATCCTCTCTCGTGTATATATACTAAACAAGGCCCACAGACAAAGTTTATAAGCCCACAATTTATGGGTTCATTTGATTATTGATAATCGAGATTTACAGATTCATTGATTATTTTAGGTGTATTATTTACTATGGCAATGGTCTTGGTGACGCTTGTCAGTGACAGTGGTCTTCGTGACGGTTGTACTCTTACGAAACCGTGAGGATATCCCATGGGCTGAGGCTGGAGCAAACTACGTTGTTGAGTCTACAGGTGTCTTTGCTGAAAAGGACAAGGCTGCTGCTCACTTGAAGGTTTGTCTTATTTGATGTGGTTGTTTATTTGTAGTATTGATAGAAATAGTTTCATGTGCTAGAATTAGCTTACTACTATCCATTCAACTAAAATGAGTGACTTGTTGTTTGTTTAGGATGGTGCCATCAACAATTGAAAGCTGATTTGGTTGAGAATAATATAGCAAACATTTGGTGCAAATCAAGATTACAACTGTTTTTTCTTTTTTCTTTTTCCCATTTATGATTTGTACTTCTATTTTTAATTTTCTTTTATGTTTTGTAATTTTTAAAATTTATGAAATGCAATAATTTCCCAATTTTATAAAATATAAATGTTTAAACATTTAAGCAAATTAAGTTTTACTTTATATATATATATATATATATATTTTTGAAAATAATTTTTTTGATCAATAAGAACCCTAATTAGAGTTTCACCACTGGAACAGGATATTTTTAATTAATTTTAAAAGTTCTTATTTTAAAAAGGTACAAAATTTATTGTTAAAAAATGATAAAGAGGCTAAAAATAACAACCTATCATTGGAGTTTTTTTTTTTTTTTTTTTGCAAACACCATTGGAGGTCTAAGACCTTCTTTATCGCGACTTCTTAGACCAAATTCTTAGGTTTTAGCTATTTAAAATTAAATTAAAAATATGAATATTGCTAAGAATTGCCTCTTCACTAAGAGGTTTAAGAAACCATAAGAGGCAACGACATGTTAGATAATTGTTTGGGGGGTTGCATTAATACAAAATAATTTTTTTGTTGATTATTTCTCTTCCTCCTCTCTCTCTTTCTCGACGGAGAGACTGCAAAATCAAGAGATTACTCTGAAAAATCGATTGCAAACAGAGAAGAATGATTCAATTTTTGGTGGCCACCGGCTGTTCAACCCGTTAACTCATCATCTCCACCGACGGCAGATCTTAACGGCGGCACTCTTTCATGTAATCGGCAAGTTTTTCTTTGAAATCAGAAAGTCTCATTCATCAATGATTATATCGCTGAATCGTTGTTTGGGTTGTGATTGATCTGTTGTGTAGAGATGTATATGTCTCTATGTCTTTACTTGAGGTTTTTGTATAGGGATTTGAATGGGTCTGTTCATAGTTTTAAAGCTGAGTTAATTAGAGGGTTTGAAGGTTATACAAAGGTTGATTCCAAAGATCATCAGATCAGTGATTTAGAAAAGCTGGCTCAATTTATTGTGTGGTCACTTCTTTTTCTTTTTCTTTACTTTCTCCTCCTTTCTGCCATTGTTCAGTATCAAATTCTCGATTTTTCTCTTCCCCATGTGTGCTGAATCCTATTCGATCTCACTTAAAGCTAACACCATGGTTCCTCGGGCTAAAACAACCCCAACGGTTCGTGATTGATCCCTCGTCCTTCTTTCTTCGTTCCTTCTCCTTTTGTGTTTCAAGCTCTCTATTTTTATTAACCTCATATGGTAATCAGCTGTTCTGAGTTTTGATAAAAGGAACATAGGAGGTATTGGTTTAGGATTTAGAAAGAATTTTAATGACTTTGTGTTTTTAGAAATCTGGCTGACTTTTAAAATCATAGAAAATTTAGAAAGTAAAAATGAATGATTCTATAAGAGATTGTTTAGGAAGTTATTTTAAATCTTGCTGATTTGTGTTTCCTAATCTTGTAAAATCTTTCAAAGTCTTTCTATTTGATGAAAGAGTTTTCATGACTTTTGTTATGAAGGAAATGATATAAAATCCTAAACCAATAACACAAAATTTGAATTCATTAACAATCCAAGATTCTTTTGTTTTAATTGAATAACATAAAACTTTTCATGACTTTATAAGACTCTTAATCCAATAACACTAGATTTATCAAGATTTTAGATGACTTTTTACAAATCCACAACCAATAACACCAAATTTTTAAAGAGTTTTAAAAAGTCTTAGATTGAATAACACATATTTTACATAACTTTTAAAGTCATTAAAATTCTTTCTAAATCCTAAACCAATAACTCCCCTGTATTTAACCAATATGCCAGTTTGGTTCAGTTCAATTGTTTTGCAGCTAGTGCAGAGTAAACATTACATTTATCTGCAGTGTGTAACATAATATACCCAATGCTACTTATAATAGGTTTCATATACATTGTGCAGAGTGAGGTGGATCAATGATTCTTTGTTGTGGTTACAGGAGAAACATTCACTGATGTAGTTGGGAGCCTTTATTATGTGGCTCTAGAAGTATTAAGGAAGAATTGTAGTCATGAATGTGATGTTTGGAGTGCTGGAGTCATTATATACATCTTACTAAGTGGCATTCCTCCGTTTTGGGATGGTAAGAGACAGTTTTGGGTTCATGGTTCAAGTATATATGTTTCAATGGCAGAGACTGACTGAAATGTTATATGTGTCGAAAACGGAACAAGGCATCTTCGAGCAGGTTTTGAAAGGTTTAACAAATCCTTTCTTTGTCAAAGTTGTGTGTGGGTTTGTTTTTCATGTGACATTTTCATGGTTGCTGGAATCGGTGGAGCTACTGCTACAAGAACACGTCTAGATATACTTTTCATCTCCATCCTCGTGATAAGCCTTGCTTGGACAATGCAGGTTCTCAAAAACGTTCAAGAAGTCGCCATTTCGAAAGCCACATATGTATACTTCAGGCGTGATGTGTTCATGAATGCCTGTGACGCTCTTTGTGCCACTCTGAAAAACCAGCTCGAGAGTGTTTGCATTGGTTCAACACTCTGTTTCACTTACTGTACTCTTTAGGGGATCGATCCGGTGCTCTAATCTACATGATGGGTGCGATGACGACCAGGACATCTATACAAGTACTCGAGGCTGCTTTTGGATTGCCAATCATGGTGCTGACGTCCTTCTTTATCGGGACGCCCATATTTCCAGTCACACACAATCGTGGTGCTGACGTCTCAGCGAGTATGATATCGAGTACCAACGAATGCACCGAGAGCCACTCCAAAAGGTGGTCGCTGTATACGGACGGAGCATCATCTAGACAAGGATGCGGGATCGGAATCCGACTCATATCCCCGACCAATGAAATTAAGGAACAGTCCTTGCGGCCCGGGTTCGCAGCCTCAACTAACGAAGCCAAGTACGAAGCCTTAGTAGCCGGACTCTGGCTAGCACTAGGTGTGGGAGTCAAGGACCTCCCTGCTCTCAGCGACTCGCAGCTCGTCACTAGTCAGTTCCACGGAAACTACGATACAAACTGCGAACGAATGGACGCATACCTCTGAATCATTCGGTCACTGGCAGAACAATTTTCGTCGTTCGAACTCACCAAAATTCCCTGGGGAGAGAACTCAGCCGCCGACGCCCTCGCTGCGCTGGCTTCCACCTCCGACCGTTCGGTCAAACAAGTCATACCCATCGAAGGCATAGACGAGCCTAGTATCTCCATTCCCGTCAAAGCCCAGAGCGTCCACCAAGTCGAGGTCGGCACCGGCCCCGACGAGGAAGAACTCGAGCAGGCACCCGACCAAGATGACGAACTCCTAGACGAACATATCTCTGGCGACAAGCACGAAACAGAACCAGAAACGGACTGGCGGGTCCCAATACACGAGTACATTGTAAATGGAACCACCTCCAAGGACCGATGGCAAGCGCGTAAGTTCAAAGCACAAAGCGCGAGGTTCTGCCTCATCGGCAAAGATATGTATAAGCGATGCATCTCCGGAACGTATCTTAGATGCGTCCACGGGGATGAAACCCAAAGCATCATGGAAGAAGCTCATGAGGGCCCCTGCAAAAATCATTCCGGAGGGTGGTCATTGGCCCTCAGAATAAAACGGTAGGGATACTTCAGGCCAATCTTGCTCGCGGACTGTGACGCACACGCCAAAAAATGCGACAGATGTCAACGTCATGCACCCATGATCAACCAGCCTGCCAAACTGATGAGCTCAGTCTCTGCCCCTTACCCCTTCATGCGGTGGTCGATGGACGCCATCGGACCTCTCGAACAGTCGAGAAAGCGACGCGTTACTAACCTATTGGTTGTAATTGATTACTTTACCAAGTGGATCGAAGCCGAGTCCTACCAGTCAATCACCGGTTAACACGTGAAGGATTTCCACTGGAAAAACGTGGTGTGCCGGCACAGCATCCCCTACGAAATTATAACCGATAACGAAAAAAACCTGACGTCCTCCGCGGTGCAAAAGTTTTGCGATGACTGGAGCATACGGCTAATTTCGTCTACTCCCCGGTACCCCCAGGGGAACGGGCAGGCCGAAGCCGCCAACAAACTAATCTTGCATGGTCTCAAGCGTCGCTTGGGCACCACAAAGTCCGGTTGGGATGCCCAGCTCCACGGGGTCCTATGGGCCACCCGGACCACACCACGCGGTAGCACAGGTGAAACCGCCTTCTCCCTGGCTTACGGGATCGAAGTTGTAATACCGGCTGAAATCTCCGTTGATAACCTTACCATCATTGACGAAAAAGAGAGCAGGCCTACGTGCGAGTTCAAAACTTCCAAAATACCATAGCCCGCTTTTACAACTCTAAGGTCCGACCTCGAAGTTTTGTCGTCGGAGATCGAGTACTCCGCAAAGTGTTCGATCACAGAAAGGAGAAGAACGCCGGGAAAATGGGGACCAAGTGGGAGGGGCCCTTCCGTATCACCGAGATCATTCGCAATGGCGTTTATCGCCTCGAAGACGAGAGCAACGGGAAAGCTGAGCTCCGACCATGGAACATCATGAACTTGAAGAAATACTTCCAGTAGGTATTGACAACAACCGAACTACGACTGGCTTGATCCCTTTACGGGTACGTAGGCAACTCAACTTCCTGAGTGCAGCCACCTTTTAACGTAATTCTCACCAAATTGATATCCAAACGCTTTCAATCAAACATGAGCTTCTCATTACAATTCGCCTTATAACAATAACAATTGCATTGTCTCAACTCCGATCGCCCTCCTCACCCGCGCGAGGCAGGGTAGAATAGCCCCTGGGCACTCCACGCGAATTAAGCATAAGCTCGCTACTCAACGCAAAATCACCTCATTCTATATTTATATTTCATTAATCAACATAACAAAATCTGGTTAAAATGAACAAATGCCTCAAGGCCCATTCTCTAATTTTACCGGCTACAAATTTTCCATTTGTTTTTCTTCTTACCTTAGAACGAACAGATAAGGAAGCTTCCTTCACTTATAATAAGAAAGGGGAATCATGTTGTGGAAGCTAGAGTAATCACAGGTGATAGAGCAGGTGATATTGTTTTGATTCCTGATACTAGGATTTTTGTGCGTCCTAGCAGGTCTCAATTAACCTTATGTAGTTGTAGTACTTAAGGTGTCAATCCAAATGGGAAACTTTACTAACAATCAAGATGCAATCAAGCAGTCACAAGTTAAGCCAGATTCGAAATGAGTTTTTGTCTAACAACCTAGAGTGAACGAGATGCAAGAACAAAACGAGTTTACTGAACAAGAGCTAAAATGCGATAACTTAAGAGAGCAAAAATAAGCTAAACGAGCAGAGACAAATGAGCAAGCTATTGGAACAGAAATAAAGAACAAGCTTAAGGATGCAGAAACAATCAGATAAAATAGAAGTCCTAAGGATGGGAGTAATTGATGTCGGTGGAGTATCCTAGTCTACAGTGTTTAACATGCCACAAGCAAACTATCCCTAAACAATGAACATCACAACTTAGCTAATCCAATCTCTTGACAGAAGCTACTCAAACTCAACCACTTCCAAACCTAGCTCTCGCTAGAGAAACATGATCAAGCATGGCATGAAAATCAAGTTCATTCACGTCAACAGACATCCTAGACAACTAATCTCTTAGGCTAGGAACATAAGTCTCTGGCACTAGTTGGTCAGACATTTCATCGAACACCTTTTGGATGCGGAAATGTCTAAAACCCAGTTCCAATTGATCAGAGAGAAACTAGTATTTCTAACTCTAGTCCAGAAGGGAATCATACAATCAAAGCTTAAACACTCTACATCCTAAGATCCTCCACCTAATCTATCCCATCCTCAAGAACTACTACACTACTCAGATCCGAAAATCGTCATCAAAGATACAAACTCAGAAAACATTAAGTCAAGCATCCTAAGATAGATAAAAATGAGATGAACAAGTTTGTATAAGAAATCGAATCAAAATACTGAATAAATTCAAAGGTATCGGGATACAAAATGTCAAGCGTTTTAGGTGGCTAGGGTAAACCTTAAGGAAAAAACAAAAACGAGATAAAAGCTAAGATGTCCGAGTCAAAACTTAACAAAACCTATTTATAGGAAAAACATGGAAATCTCTAAAACATAAAACGACAATGTAGAACGTCGGTTCGGGAATCCTTCTCGGATGCGTCTTTGGGACATAACCAGGACATCGGTTTCAGAGCGTCGATAGAGTCGCATCGTGAGAGTGTTCAGAAATTGTCGATCGAGTCGCATCTTGAGGGTGCTCAGGAGCTGCTGATCGAGTCGCATCTTGAGGGTGCTCGGGAGCTGTAGATCGAGTCGCATCTTGAGGGTGCTCAGGAGCTGATGATCGAGTCGCATCTTGAGGGTGCTCGGGAGCTGTCGATCGAGTCGCGACGTGAGGGTGCTCAGGAGCTGATGATCGAGTCGCATCTTGAGGGTGCTCGGGAGCCATCCTGGGACGTCTTGGTCGAGTCGCTGCTAACATCTGATCGAGTGGGAGCTCTCCTTCGCATACGGGTCGAGTCGGATTTCTGAACGTACATGCATCCACTAAAACGGAGATAACTCATGAACCACGACTCCGATTGGTTTGAAATAAACTGCATTGGAAAGATGACTCAATTCCCTACAACTTTGATGAAGACGTCGAAAGCTGAATCTCAAAGCAAAATCTTCACTCGACTCGATCAAAGACGTGGAGGCTTGCGTCGCTGGGTAGTGTAGATCGAGTCGCTTAACTGCTTTCCTGATCCTTGTTTGCATTTGATGGTTTGGATACCTCCTAAAACACCTGAAACAACTCCAAAATGCAAGATGCGTGCAAGACCCATGCAAAGACTACCTAGATATGCATGTTATGCAAAAAGGACTAAAATCAATACAAAACAATGAGTTAAGAGAACAAAATGAATGACAAATGCATGATGAAAAGGTGTAAAATATATACATATCAATTCCTAAAATTGATTTGACTCCATCAGATACGAAGTTGCCTTTCAAAATGCGTCGCAGACAGTTTCCACTTTCTGTTGCATTCGCCATGACTATAAATAAAAGTCAAGGTCAATCATTAGAGAAGGTGGGACTTTATTTGCCAAAACCTGTGTTCTCCTATGGTCAGCTATATGTTGCTTTATCTAGGGTTACTTCTAAGAAGGGATTGAAGATTTTGATTGTCAACAAAGAAGGCAAGATAGAAAGACAGACCACTAATGTGGTTTTCAAAGAGGTGTTTCAGAATTTGGAATAATATCCCTATAATTGCCCAATTCTAAAGGAGTTCGAAGGTATGTAGCCTCTTTCATTTCAGAACTCCACAATATAGTACCATAAGAAGTTTATGGATGGTGAAATAAATATTGATATTTTTGTAGATGGCTAATTTGGAAGGAGTTAGCTGAAGAGTATTGAGTTGAAGAATTTATTGTTAGTTACCATCGTAACTCATGCCTAGAAAACTTTTAATTTTCCTTTGTATTCTTATGCCAGAAATTTGATACTTTTGGAATAAGAATGAAACTACTTCATTCTGACTTTGTAATTTTAAGACGACAAATTCAATTATCAAGCATGTTAAAAATAAGAACATCTCACACCAACTGACAAAAGGTAATATGATTTATCTTAAAAATTATCAGGAAAAACAATTTAATTCGATCCAAATTACTATTTGATTTGACACAGAACTAAATCGAAAATCCAATATGTCAAAAACTTAAATACTTATGTCCTAACTATTATGTCATGCATCAGACAATATATATCAATGAGCATGAAAAACACACCTCTTTATCTTGTATGAATTGGTGTGTAGGGACTTGTGGTGTGTAGAAACAAGTCCCGTATTTGATGTCTTTTCATCAACATGTTGTCTTCGAATTTAACCTACACAACAAATATTTAAAAGTAAGTTTTTTGAAATATAAAGTAGAATGATTAGATTCAATTTATAAGAAAGACTGAGTAGCTACTTATCTTCTCTGGCAAATCTTCTACATTACTAGATCATTTATATTCAGGTCGAAAACCTGACAGAGACATATGAATCTACTTTCAATATACTCATTAGAACATTATAAGACTGTTCCTATAGATGGTCATACTAAACTTATAGTTTTACCAGTATTTTTCTTTTTGGAAACCAAACTGACCTTAATCTATATAATAATAACAAACCGAATAAATGCGACCAATAGTTGTGTTTTTCAATCGTACCTTTTGGATATTTTTTGAAAAGTCATGATGGATCATTAAAACGGTTTTTATGAAAAATTATAACTGTTCACTGTAAAGTTGTATTGATTGGAACATTCATATCTTTTGAATTCTATATATATTTGTCTGTTTTTTGTCATGACACAAAATCAACTAAAATTTTAATCTCAACGGTTTATTCATTTTTTTAAATTATTTTCTAGCATTTATTCTTTAAAAAATGAAGAAATTCCTCTAATTATTGATTTAGCAAAAGATTTTTGGAATGATGAATCTATCTCAAATAAATGCCACCAAAAGTTGTGTTTTTTCAATCGTACTTTTCAGATAATTTTCAAAAAAAAAACAGTAGAAAATTTAAATTGTGTGTTTTACACAAAGTTGTGATTGTTCATTGTAACGGTTTTTTTGTAAAGTTGCAGCTGTTCATTATAGAGTTGTGTCTATTCGAATATTCATATCTTTTGAAATATATATATATATATATATGTATGTTTGAACTGTTTTCATTTTTTTTGCCATTACACCAAATAATATAAAATTTCAATCTCAACGGTTTTTACAGGTCTCTAAATTATTCTCTAACATTCATTCTTTTAAAAGTAAATAGATTCATCTAATTCTTGATTTAACAAAAAAATTTTGGAATGATGAATCTAATTTACAACTTTTAGTTAATTTTATACCTAGAGTCTTTTTCCAAGAGTTAGATGGATTATATAATGAGCTTTTGATTTGACTTTTGAATATGGTAATAAAGATATCTTCTATTTAAAAGCAGTTTATATGAGTTTGTAGGTATAATGAAGTGCACACACAACAGTTGCAATTTGTCGTAGTACATTTTCGTAAAAATATGTTTTTATTTGTTTTTTTTAATTCAAACGGTTGTATCTGTTAATTGTAGAGTTGTGTCTTTTAACTATATTTTATTTCTATTTTTCATCACAATTTTTCGTTCTAATAGGTGTGTCTATTTAAATAGTCATGCTTTTTAACTCTCTTTATATTTGTCTCTTCATCACTAACTAACAAGTTCGCTGAAACAAATTTTCCAATTTATGTTGAGTTTAGATAATTGAATATATTATATAATCTAACTAAAATTTTAGAAATAATTATAGCAATAGAGAAATTTTATACAACTTAAAATTGAATTTACAGTTGTGTCTATTTATCTTAACTTCCCGTTAAAAAAATATTTTAATATTTTAAAATAATAATAACAATCTGAATAAATGAGAACAACAGTTGCGACTTTTCGTAGTACTTATTTGTAAAAAATTGGTTTTATTTGTCCTTTTTAAAAAAACTCAAACAGTTGTATTTGTTCATTGTAGAGTTGTGTCTTTTCACTATATTTTATTCATAATTTTCATCACAATTTTTCGTTCTAATAGGTGTGTCTATTTAATTAGTCATATCTTTTAAACTCTCTATAAATTTGTTCTTCATTAATAACTAACAAATCATTGTTCGTTGAAACAAATTTTTCATTTTATGTTAAATCTAAAAAATTTGAATATTATTTTTTTATTTCTTTTATCTAATATTAAATGTTATTCTATCATCTAATTAAAATTTTATAAATGATTATAGTAATATAGAAATTTAATAAAACTGAATATAGAATTTACAGTTGCATTTATTTATCGTAACTTTTTGTTAAAAACTATATTAATATTTAAAATTTATTTTATTTTGTTCTTAAGAGTTGTGTATTTTAATTTTAATTTTCCGTTGATACTGTTTCACTCATTATTAAATATATTTTTAACTATAGTTATTTAATAGAAAATTACATTACTCATTATAGCCATTAGTTCAATATTTTCAGTAAAGATCACTTTGTCATAATGATTTTTTTTTTAATTTTAGCTCTTTACCATAGTTCTTCATAAAATTATCTTATATTTATAATACTTTAAACAATATATTTTGCAAAGTTGCGTCTATTCTACATAATATTTTTTGTTATAAGTTTTCATTTTGATGATTGTGTTTATATTAACAATTTATGTATTCAAAATATTCTATTACATTCAAATAATTTCATAATGTATAATTTTAAATTTTAAATTTAAATTATTTTTTCTAAAATACTTTCCCGCGACATCGCGGGGTCTGAGTCCTAGTACATCTAAAAGGAAATAAAAATAACAAAATCACTTATCTTAGACCAGACGAATATTGAAACCAAGAGAAGGAACTCTGTTAATGAGGATCGACATATAAAACCTGCAAATTAGACAAAAATCCGTCAGTTATACTGAAGTTTTTTTTAAAAACACAGAACGCAGTTGGAGTAATAATTTTTGTGATTTACAAATTTACTTAGATTAGCTACCCAATATTCAATCCGACCTAAGCAAAATGACCAAAACTCGATTTTGTAATACAGGAAATTGCATGTATCAAATTCCAATAGTAGCAAACCGAATGACTAAAAAACAAATCCAAAAAGGCAAGGCCGATCAGGAAATACCTTCGTCACTTTATAATTCTGGTGATTATGAGATCTAAAACAGACCCACTTCTATCTCATTAGACACCGTATGAACTTTAATCGTTTTGGCGAAAGAAACCAACCGACAAAAAGACAGCCGGTGAGAAAAAAACCATCTGGATATGTTCTTCTTTTCCAGGAAAAAAACGATCCAGAATAAAACGATTAAAGTTCATGGATCGGAATATTGATGGAGAGGGAAACTGGACCACACGACCACAGCATTATTAATGGGCCTACAAACCCAATATGATTTTTTACAAAAACCAAAGGGTGTCCAAGTAATACATAAAATAAGTTATAGAAACATACATTTTATAACTTATACAGTAATATTATGATTAAACATTGTTTGATCATCCAAAATTGTAGATAATCCGATCGAATCTGAAAGAAAAAAAAAAACTTTAAAAGTCATTATACATAAACGCAAAGAACAAAAATCTGTATGTCACAAAAATATACATTATTTAATTTTATATTTCATAATTTATTAATTTTAACTAATTTAAAATATATAATTTAAAAAATCGGCCCGCGGTGTACCGCGGGTTAAAATCTAGTAATATCCATATTTTTAAGAGAAATAGAATATAAATTTTGCAATTGTGGTTAAAAAGTAAGATTGCAGATTTAAAGGAATATTCTATAAAGTTTCCAAAATTCCAAATATCTTTCAATTAATGTAAACAATTGAGATTTATGAAAACAACAATATTTAGAAAATAAATAAAAAAATAAAAAAATAGGTTTCAGATTTTCAAAACATTTGTTGCCAAGTTTAAGAAAATTGTTATTCCGATTATCACAATTAATGTAAACAATCGAGATTTATAGAAACAACAATATTTTCGAGTTTGCAATGATAAAAAAAAAAAAAACAAATAAAGAAAGAGATTAAAACTAAGGAGGTGTATTCAATCTAATATTCTAAGTGATTTGAGTTTTCATGATATTTTAAATGATTTTGATGATTTTAGAGAAGTTGATATGATTTATTGCAAAAAAAATTTCAAATTCCACTTAAAACCATGAGTTTGGATTTCTGTATTAAAATTCCCTCAAATAATTCAGAATCCCTAAAAATCATTAAAATCCAAATCCACATACTGTTGTAAATAACTATGGATTTTATTTTAAACAAAACAAAATAAAAATAACAGAAAATAATTAGGAAACAAATTAATTAATTAAAACTGGGAAGAAAAATGTAAAGTGAACCCATCTGTATTCGAACTCAATACCTCTGACATCATTCTTATGAATATTCGCGCGTTTATCCGAATAAAATATGGATAATTGAGGTTTTTATCCTTAATGATAATTTATTATTTTGCCTTGTTTTCAATGACATATCCTTGTAATCATATACATCAAAGTAATGTTTCACTCTCTCCTTATTGGCCCATTTAAATTTATTTTTTTAAATTTAATATTTATTTTTAATTAAACAACACATTTAATCATATATATTAATGCATACTTTAAATTCATTATTTACTACTAAATTGTAACTGAAATTACATAAATTGTGAATTGATTTTTTTTCCTCCATTCATTTTCATTTAAACACAATATTAATTATAATTGTAACTCTTCGAATTTAATTATTTTAGAAATATAACTTCTATCATTTTTTATCCTATAAATAACATTTCTCACATCCTCCTCCACCACATCTCAAATCCTAAATATTTTCTTTCTTTTTTATAATGTCCTTGCATAGGTTGAAACCCCAATTGAGAGTTTTTTACATAGGATTTCCAAAAAAATATTATCTTATTATTTTATCAAATTGTGTCATTTTTTACACCGGCCCAACTCAAGACTAGAAAAATTTATTAATTTATAGTAAATATTAATTTAAAGAGTAATAATCTATGGAGGTTTAACTGTAGCCAAATGTTTAATTTCAGTTTTCTAAAAAACAATTTGAGCACGGTGGCATGAGTTTATTTGATATATTTAGATGAAATTATAAACAATCGATGACAGTTATGAAGTATAAAAAGATTTGATTGGTTGAAAAAGGAAAAAATGAAGAAAAGGATATTTTTCTTAAAATTATCTTGGTTGTTTAAAAGCAATAGTGCATATAAAAGATGGAACGGGAAAAAAAGACAAAGGTTGACCAACGAAGTTAGGAATAACACTGATTTCATGGATGTCAAACATAAACAAAGACGTCAAGCTCTAGATACCTTGTCCAATATTTCATAGTTATACATAAAACAACACCCATATTACATTTTTTTCTCATGGTTATACACATAAAACAACACCCGTATTACATTTTTTTTCTCTATTAATTTGTCTTGGGCAACAATGTTGTTTAACAGTTATCATAATTTATGCGATAAGGTTGGACCAGCCCTATAGATCCCAACTTCTGATTATAGAAAACGAAACCCTCATTATGCTTGCTCCTGCAATGATTCCTGCAATGCTTCCTGCACAGCATGCAGAAACAAGAACCACATGCCTAATGGGTGTAATTTTGAGGCAGCCACTTGCACGGGAGAGTTTCCCCGAGATCAGTTTGCAGGACTCGTCAGCTTCTTCGTAAAGTGAACAATTGGCTCCTCCTTCAGAGATGGCTTTTTCATTCTACAAACATCGCAGGAAAAGACAACTGAGCGGAGGGTGAAATTGGTTATATATAGCTTAGAAGAGTAAAAGATGCGATACCTTGAGCCTGAAGCTACTCATAGCTCGATTGACAGTGAAAGTATCACCTGGTGATGATAATAATTTAGGGGAATGATCCTTCCATTCTTCTGCAAGTTTTCTAAGAAGAGCAACGCTAGCTTCTAAATGCTCCTTGTAGAGAAAATCCCAGTGCTTAAAGCAAACAACGTTTTCTCTCAAAGACCGGATAGCGATAGCTGCAGCTTCCTTGGCAAGACCAGGATTTGCTGTAACAACAACACCTTCTCCAGCTAATTTCAAAGAAAAAGTGAATATCTGTTCCAATGCCTTTCCTCCTGTTGCAGTATCTGGTGCAAGGGCAACTTCTTTCAACAAGGGATAAATTGCCTCAAACCTCTTTGTTGCCTGTGCACAAAATATACAGAGACCAGCTTGTGATCAGTATTGGTCCTTTGATAAAAGTTCCAATACTAGCTAGTGCTTGCTTACCTTTACTCTAGCGGATGAAGCAGGGAATGTAAGCCGCACCAAGGTCTCAAATGAAGAAGGTGGAATCAGCCGCTCTCCCTCCCTAACAGCTCGATTTACAAGTATGTTCTGAGCCTCTGGATTTGACAAAATCCTGACAAAAATTAAGAAACAAGACCAGATGGTTGTTACATACTAAAATAAAATAAACATACAGCAGAGAGGAGATGTATCACGAGAAGAATAAGTAGTTGGACTCACATCTCAACAAATTGCAGGATGAGATCAATAGAGCGAGGGTGGCGGTGCCTGTAACTGCCGACTAGTGGTAACAAGACATGAGCCCATGAATACAAGCCAGCAGATAAATCACCGTGGGTGGCCTGTCACCATTAATTTTACAGTTCAAAAACTAAAAAAAAACAAAGCACAAATTTGGACACTCTTGGTCCTAGTTCACATAAGGGCCGGGGAAAAAAACCTGAGCCAGTATCAAAACTAGAACCGGAAGCTTGTCCTGGCCTTGATAGATAGGTTTCCACCTCAGCATCCGCAAAACAGTAGTAAAAACATCAGGCTTACTACTACGCAATACCAAGGCTAATCCAACAAATGTGGCCACCTAATCGTTGACAAGTAACACAATGGGAGTAGTTAGAGAGAAACAAAAGGTAACAAACTGAATACACAGACCATTCAATCGCGGAAAAAGTGAATGCGGTTTTACAGCGTTAGACTCGAGTGCTTGTTGTTCTGATTCCCAATCGGTGAGAATACCATCAAGCGCCCAAGCAACGAAATTCAAGGTTGAATCATTTAGAAGATTCTTGATCCAATTGACTGATGTGTCGTAGACAGATATAGGAATAACAGATAATGAAAGCTGTTCATCATTAGTTAAGAGAATCATCAGCTTCTAATAAGCTAGAGACTTTGAAAATCTCACAAACAAAAAAAGCGTAAAAAAGAAAAAGGGGCTCACATGGTCATTGATCAGCTTGGACAAAGGCAATTGCTTTAACAACTTGACCCATGGTAATGATACTTGGGAAAAAGCGTCCTTAAGGTAATAGTAAAATCCCCATAAGTAGAGATTGGGAGCACCCTGTGTTAACAACCAACCAACCAACGAAAATATTAAAAAAAAATTGATTTGTGTTGTTGTGTTATCGATCGATTAAACAAATGGGATCGAGCCAATCTGCATTCACTTACCTCCTTTTCCTTCTTTTCGGCGAGGAAAGCTGCAAGATGAGAGGGATCGATCTTTGCCACGGCTTCGGAAAAAGACAAAATCGGCTTTTCAGTTTCATTCGGAACAGTCTTGCTGAAAACGCCGCCATAGGCCCTAATCTGCCATTCATCGTTGATGCCGCAGTCATCGGTAGAGGTTTTAGATCCGATCTGACATCCATCTTTTTTTGATCCGATCTGACATCCATCTTTTTCAGATCCTATCTGAGCCATTAGGTTTTCTTCTAACGTTTCTCGCTTTTTTCCCCTCTTAATTCGCCCTCCGGTGTGGAAGCCCTCCTATTAAAACCTAGTAACCTACTATGCCCTCCTCCTCCTCATATATATCCCCCCGTTTTTTTGTCTATTTTTCCAAGGCTATAATATTATTCAACAAACCAAGGGTTAACGAACGGCCCAAAAGCCCACTGATTTTGCAGAAGTAAACAAACAAAATTATCGGATTTTACTTACTTACTAGATTTTAACCCGATACCACACGGGATAATTTTTTAACTAAAATAAAATGAAACTAGGTGATACCCGTGCTACAGCACGGGATTATATATTTTGTTAGTTACTTTTTTATAATTTGTATTTTTGTAATGTAGTTTTTTATTTTGACTTATTTTATTTGTTTATATAGTGTTTATTTGTATATTTGGGGTTATACAGTAAATTGGAAATCCTAATAGAGTAAGTAGTTCGTAAAATGTAGTTTTTCACGGAAACTGACACACCCAATATTGGATAGTTGTTTTCTTTAAGGAAATATTGAAAAATCTAAACTAAATGATGATTTGTTTTTATTTAATTGTATTAAGTTGATTTGTTGTTTTCGTAAATATCTCACGATATAAAAGCAAATCAAATAAGTTTACATATATATACAATTTCGTATTTAATCTGTTGATTATTTTGGAAACAACAAAATCACAATCCATAAGTATTAAATATTTCTCATTATTATTAATATTCGTAATAATTATAGGAATTAAATATGGTAGTAGTTAATATTTGATATTACTAAGCAATTAAAGACTCGGATACCAGTTTCCTTATTTATAGGGATTATACATTTGTTTGGTGACGGAGATAACTATTCTTGAACCAAACCAAAAACAGGATCCGAAAATTATAAACCTAGAGTACAAACAAATCCGCGGGTTTTATTTCTTCTATTACCGGGTTAAACAGGATCCGCGTCCCAACCCGGTGGTAATTTAGTTGTCGACCCAAGGGTATTTTGGTCATTTTAAGAAATCGAAACTATAGGTTAATTAGATTAAATTTTGTGATTCTCTAATCATTTTTAATGAAAAACCTACCAAAACAAAGTCATGGTCCAATTTTACTCTAGTGAGTACTTCAGCTTTAATAGTATAGATTTAAGTTGTATTATTTTGTTAATATGGTTTATTTTGTTTAGCATTTAAAAATTGATTGTCTAAGATTTAAGTTATGGATACTGCAGAACAATATGTTTTTTACATAATCGTAATTTAATCAATTTTTAGATATATCAAATATTCTAATGTTGATTATGTTAACAAAATAATGAAATAATTATTTATTCGTGTTATAACATCAAGTTAATAATATTTTAAATTATGATTACCGACTCAAACCGTCCCGCCATATGACTAAGAATTGAATAAAAAAATTTATATATATAAAAGCTAAGTTTAGAAAAATATAACAAAGTTGTAACAAAATTGTTGTGTTATAGAGGAGATATATATATAGGTACTGCCAAGTTTCATATGTTTGTAAATAAGCTACTATGGTAGGTATATTCATATTTCTATTAACATCATATGAATTAGAAAATAAACTACAAATCTTGATAGTAGCCTACATATTATAAAATAATAGTGCAAACTTAATATATATATATATATATATATATTTTTTTTTTTTTTCAATTTTCGAGGTTAATAACTATATCTATTTTTCCAGAAGATCTTAAATTAATTTAGGATGTTAAAAAATGACATTGAATTAAATTCATTACCATAAAGGCAACAAATATTCTGAAATTATTTTATTGAATTATTTGAATAACCAAATAGAGTTACAACAAAACCATACGTCTTACTTTTATTTAAATCCAAATAAATATTAAATGATAAACTTGGAAAGTTTGAGAAATAAAATAAAACAAATGCAAAAAAATAACCAAACTTCATCCTTATCAATCTTGACCTTAAGGTCTTAAGTTTATGTAGTATTCACATCATCCTTCTCCTCACCATCTTTGATTTAGGAGCTTCAAAAGTTTAAAATAGCAGTCGTCAATCATATTTCTTCTTCAGTTTTCTTCAAGTCCATTATTTGAATACACATTAGTTAAACATCACACAAAAAAATAAAAGCCATGTTGATAAATAGATAGACGTAGTATATTAACTTACTTTTCACTCTTCATTTAGGGGGCATGTTGTTTGCTCCAAGAATCTCCATCTCCCAAAAGGAGACACTTGACCAAGCACATCTAGAAAAACAAAACAATTTAGCCGATAGTATAATTTGCTTGTAATATATTTTAACAGCCATATGGTTTCTTAAAAAAGTACTTACCAATCAAATAAATGTAGGGATTTAGATCACCACTCAGAAATTTTTGAAATTAAATTTAACCAATGGGGACATTAAGTTTACCACATTTTAGTTTAGAAAACCCAACTTGTAGAGACTTGCATCACCAATAGGGAGGTGAATGACGCACCAAAATCCATTTTCGATCTTAAAACCCTAAAGTAAAAAAGAATAACCAAACAATATTAGAAACAACAGAATGTAAAAAGAAGAAGTAATAATAACAATGAAATGTGGAAAAAAAAGTAGCAAATAACAAAATTTTCATCGGCCAAAACTAATTTTTGTAATTAAAACTATTTTTTGCTTGTGGTATATATAGTGTTTATCGTATTTGATGAGATGCAAATGAGAAGTATTTAGGGAAGTTGACTCAAATAGTACATATAAGTTGGGTTATTACTCGGTTGGTGAAAAATTGGGTATTGTTTTTAATGGCCAAGTTGTCCTTGGACGGACGTTGGTGCAAAAAATAAATAACTAAGAATGCCATTTTATGTAAATGCCAAGTAGGTAAGTTGTGGAGGGAAAATTTCCCGCTTCTGCAAAAGTGTATGGAGGGTAGTAACGGTAGACTTAGTTAAGAATAGTAGATTTATGTGATAGAGATAAGTAGAAATGGTAAGTTATCATCGTAGACTTTATCTAGTTGATGGTAGACTAATTAGTAAGTAGAGTTACAAGATAGAGTTTCTAATCCCGGTAGAGTTACGCGATAGAGTTTTATGTATTTACGGTAGACTTTTGGATGCGGGAGAATTGAGTAGGAGATTTAACGTACCATAACGGTAGACTTGAAATGTGTAGTAGATTTACACGATAGATATTCCATTAGTGTGGTAGAGTAACCGTAGTTATAGTAGACTTACGGAAGGTTTAATAGGTTTACCGGTTAATGATAGACTTATGCGATAGATTTCTTGAATGTTATGGTAGATTTCTTTGCTAATGATAGATTTAAGGTGAGTTAAGAAGTGGTAGAGTTATGTTAAACGTTTGAAATACTGGTAGATTTTTCAAAAAATGATAGACTTTCATGGCTATTAGGTTATGGCGAATCTGGAGTGAAAAGACGAATCAGTCCTAGGAGAGTTAGTGGTCTCTCGGATTGAAACAAGTTTCAACCCGATATGTTTGGACCGTATGTAGTGGATTGGAAAAGGGTTATAGTGATTGAAAGGGAGAACAGAGTGTAGATAATATGGTAGAGATCGCTCTAGTTTGTGGGGAGTGGAAATTGTGGAAGAAACGGTGGTTTTTTTTTGTTGATGCGAGAAGAGGAAGTAGGGTTCTATGTGCGAAAGGAGAAATGGCGTACGATGATTTTCTTGGAATGGTGTATGAGGATTTTGGTTTGGAAAGAAAGAGTGTTGAATTGCAACTATCATACAAACTTTCAAGGAAGAAGGCGGCAGATTCGTTGCCAGAAGACACTCCACCGGTGTTTGTTTGTAATGGGCGACAGTTGGAAGGATTTATACGTCAGTGCAAAGCAGAAGCTGTGCGACGGATGTGTGTTCAGATCGAAGGAAAAGGGCAAAAAGAAGATCTGATGGAAGTAAAGGAGGTAATGGAGAAAAAATCAGTGGAGTATTACATGATGAAGGCGGCTGGTAAGAAACGAGTGAGTGGTTGTGAGAGAGAGGAAGTCGATGTTGCACACTTAAAAGAGCATAAGCAATTGAATATAGAAACAGAGGAGTACTACGCATTGAAGGCGGCTGGTAAAAGAAAAGCTACAGATTATAGGAGGGAGGAAGGAGAGTTAATTGGGTGTGAAAATGGCGATGAGGAAGACTTGCAATACAGATTTGATTGTTGCGATGACAGTGATGGGGCAAGTTCAGGTGATGAAGAATGTGGGTTAGCATATAAGTTGGTAGGAGAGGGAGTTGGAGAGGGAGAAGATGATGAGGAGGCCATGGAAGAAGAGGCAATTGGGGGAAGTAGTAGTGAAGATAGGAAGGGTGAAGTGAGGAAGAAGAATTGTGGGGAACCAAACACATGTGAAGACACAGGGACGGGTTATTTTGATTTAGCGGTAGGGCAAAAATTCTATTCGAAAAAAGCATTGGAGCGTACATTGAAGATCTTAACAGTGTTACAAAAGTTTGATTTCATCGTGAAGGAGTCAAGGCCTAATTTGTATGTTGTGCAATGTTGGGTTCCCGGTTGTAAATGGAGGATGCGAGCTTCTACCATTGGTATGTGTCCCCCATTCCATGTACGAATTTATAAGAATCTGCATACTTGTTCGGTAACTGAACGTTCTGCAAGTGAAAGAAAAGCAACTCCAAAAGTACTGGGAGAACTTTACAAGGATTTCGTGGGGGGTGTTGCAGCTGGTGTAGTGCCCGTTCATGTGGCAGAGGCGTTAAATCTTCGTTATGGACTTAAGGTAATTAATTTTGGAGGTCGTCACTTATGGTAATTTATTTACTAGGTTGTCACATATGGAGGTAAAACATAAATGGTCCTGACATCGGTGTCTTGAATCTCTATATAGGTTGACTATTGGAAAGGGCATCGTACACTTAAGCGCGCCAGGGAATTAGTGAGGGGAAGCTATGAAAATGGATATGCAGAATTACCAGCATATTTATATAGGATTAGGAGATCAAATCCGGGGACAATGACTAGGTTAAAAGTGGATGAAAATGATAGGTTCAAATCTGTTTTCATTGCCTTTGGTGCAAGCATAGATGGGTTTAAGTTTATGCGTAAAGTCATAGTTGTTGATGGAACATTTTTGAAGGGGAAATATTTGGGAACGTTATTATTAGCAACAACCCAAGATGGCAACTATAATATTTTTCCATTAGCTTTTGCCATTGTAGATACTGAGAACGATGAGTCTTGGAACTGGTTTTTTACACAACTATCTTGTGTAATTCCTGATGATGAGGGAATTGTCATTATATCGGATAGACATAAATCAATCGGGAAAGCAGTAGATATAAATTATCCACTAGCGAACCGAGATTTGCACCTACCATCTCCACAAAAATATAATGCTTAGATTCAGAGGTAGTGAAATGTTTGGTTTGGTGAAAAAGGCAGCAACTGCGTATAGGCTATCCGATTTCAATGTTTTATTAGAACAGATAGAAGAAATGAATCCAGAACTATATGCCTATTTGCAGCGTGCTGATGTGAATAAGTGGTCCCGAGTTCACTTCCCTGGTGATAGATATAACATTACAACGACGAACATTGCAGAATCCCTGAATAAAGTCTTAAGACCAGCAAGACAGTTTCCTATTGTTCAACTGCTAGACGAGATACGGTCGATGTTGACAAGATGGTTTGCAAGACGCCGAGTAGAAGCTGCCCAAATGAGCACAGTTCTTACTAAAGGAGTTGAGAAGCTATTACAGGTTTGGGTTTTATAAATCAGAATATACAATGCCACCATAACTCGAGTCCGTTACAGTAACTAATGCAAATGTTTCTCTTACTGGTTCAAGGAACGGGTTAGACGGGCAAGTTTTTTACAAGTTCAAGAGATAGATTGTCATCATTACGAAGTTAGAAGTGGGACGTCCATAAATGTTGTCAATCTTTCACAAAGGAGATGTTCTTGTAGAGTGTTCGATGTCGACAAAATACCTTGCATACACGCGATCGCAGCGGCGGAAAAAGCAAATGTTTCCAGGATTTCCAAGTGTGATCCTTACTTCCGCGTTGATTACCTACGGCCTGGTTATGCGAAGTCTATAATGCCGATAGACACATCTTGCCAGCTGCCTGAAAGTGTGACAGAGAAAGCAGTTAAACCACCATATGTTCGGACTCAGTCAGGAAGGCCGAAGTTATGTAGAATTAAAGGGCCGTTTGAAGTTGCGATGCAACGGAAACGTCCAAGAAAGCCACATGCTTGTTCAAATTGTGGACATGTTGGTCACAATCGAACGACATGTATTTCGTAATTAAATATTTAGCATGTACTAAACAATTCATCTACACTTTGACTTAAATATGGTAACCGTTTCACAAAGTTTTTATCTCTTTCAGTAACAGAGATTTATCTCTTTCAGTAATAGATATTTATCTCATATAGAACATTATTGCTATTTTGTGTATTCTATGCTTGAATGCCAAGTAGGTGGGGGGTAGATATTTTAACCTGTACAATTAATTACGTAGTAAAAATCTCACAATATAAATATCCAAGTAAAACCAAATGCTACAATATAAGTCTAATCAAATTAAGGAGGACTGAGAATTAACTCAACTCACCTACGTATTAAAGACCATCACCTAAACGAGTAAAAACCCTCACCAACTAACTTCAAGTGTGTTTTATTTTTTACTAAATCAATGGAGGGTATAAGAGGAGGACAATGGCAAAGTAAAAAATGTCCACAATCTGTTTTGCATTAGAACGACCTAAAAGACATGTCATACATACCAACGTCTCTAGTCACCGATATTATTAGGCGGGCAGGGAAAGACGATTTCAGGCATCTTGGGCCATTCATTGCGGCAGGACCTGCCTACGCCGAGCTAGTCTTCTCTGAGGAAGTGTTGCGTGAAGCTGATTTGGATGAATTTATCTTCAATGGCCAACTAGCCAATACTGAGTCCACGTATCGGCCGTTCTTACTAAAGTGTTTTGATCAAAACAACCCTACGGCAAAGTACGTTGAGTCTCTCCGGCGCTTGACACAAGTTGGTCCATCACAAGAAGATCTGGATATGCTAGGTGAGACGGCGTTTCATTCCATTTACGGCCACTACGCATATTCCATGTTACTCATCTGCTGCGGAGCTCTAGAAGAAGGGCTACAGTTAACAGACGCGTTTTTAGACAAGGTTGAAAACATGGAAATAGCTGTCATGATCGCCAACCAAGTGGAGCGCCAAATCAGGGACATGGGCATAACAGGATATCGTTTATTCAGAGGTTATTACCATTTCAAGGAAGCCCCCTGAATGCTGGTTCCTCCATACCACTGCCATCGACGTTTGCGAGCATTGTTTTGCATATACGTTTGCAACACGGATCCGTGAAATGTGTTAAAGGTAATTGGTTTTTTTAATAAACCGTGTGTTTGTTTTTTTTTAATTCCTCTATTTTCATGCCTTTTGTATTGTAGCTTATCTTAACCGAAACCCAAGCGAGGTTCTTCCTAATGTGTGGTTGCCTTATATGTTTTTTCGACCACATATGTAATCCTATCGGTTGTATTTTGTAACATATGGTTTTCTCCAATTGTACCTTTCTTTGTATCCGTATCTGTATGGCCGATGTTGTATGAAAGGTTTGTTATATAACCGACTAAGAAGTTAGAAAGTAGTGTTTAGTTTACCCATACGAACAGCCGATAGGTTTGTTATATAGCCATCAAAGAAGTTACAAACTAGTGTTTAGTAAACCCACACAACCAGCCATAACCATTTAACACGTCGGACGACATTATATTATCGATTACCCTATTAGAAAACATCGTTGACAATGAAATTATCATAAAAACCGCTTGCAGCCGAAAAGCACCATACCAAAGACGACTATGCCGAGTATTACCCTCTTAGTGCTGGTTTTGGTCTCAGAGACCGCATGTTCAATCTTCGCATAAACCTCCTTCTCCACCATACTTCCAAGATTATCGAAAACGACTTTCTTAAACGCCTCCCTCTCAGACCTAACCTCTTTTAACATTTCCTCAAGTTGACAATTCTTTTGGACCAATGAATCGATCTCGTTAAGCATTGCTTCATCAACCCACTTAAAAGTGTGATCGTCGTTCCGCAGCTGGTTAGGAAACTTAATTGTCATACAATTTTCGGAAATTAAATTAATAATGTTTACCACAAAAATTACCCGATTTGAAGCTGCGTACCCACATCGGAAGTAACGCCGATATGGATTTTGATCGGATTTGGAAATAAGAGTCACAATTCCTTCCCGCACCAACATATCTTCGGCACTCCGACGACGCGACCTCTTCCACGGGAATTTGTAGATCTGACGAGTTACCGGAAACGTTGCTCATCTTTGGAACTCCTTCGCGGCGGAACAAATGCAAGGCTTGGGAGAGAATACTTAATACTTTTTGTGGCTAGGGTTTATATAATGTCCCTAAAAATGGAGTAGGTGTTTCCTAACCGGGAGTTTTAATTGAACATTGGTTCAACATTAAAAATATCTGACCGGTTTTTCACTCGAGTAATTCCATTTTGGTTCAACATTAACAATATCTGACCATTTTCGTCATTCGAGTAATTCCTATGTTATAATTAGACACCCTGATAATTATATCTTCGTTACATAACCGAAAAGCAGAATACATACATACATAAATGGATGCAGCATAGCAGCTGACAATTTTATATAAAAAGTTGGACACCTAATAGTATCCCCAAAAATATGAAACCATTAGTAACCTTCAACGAAACCTGGTTTGTGAGATGAACTCCACACACCCAGTCTCGGAACCACGTGGGTTAGGATCAGACTTCTGTATGAAGCAATCTACGTCGGGGACTTCATCATAAACCTCTGCTGCAAGCTTTAACCGAATTGCAGGCATCGCCGCATCCGATAACCCTTCAAAAGTTATACCAATGGCTAGACACTCAATAAATTTAATAGCATAAACACCACAATCTCCTGTCTGAAAGTTTTGAGGTGTCGTTTTTATCCTGTAGAATGAAAAGGCTGCAGCACCTAATTGTTTTTTCACATCTGCCGGGGCTAGTGCTTGAATCAACGCTGGAATCATACGTGTGTACTGCTTGCAAGATTCGGCAACTTCCTCGTCTTTATACATACTACAAATGCTATCATAGACCTTTACCCGACGCTTAATTAAATGAACCTCAACTGCCACCCAATGGTCATTGTTCATGTTGTGTGCCAAGTATATAATATCAACATCCTCCACCCATCGCTTGTTAGTGGGTGCATAACTTGAAATTGGCCATTGTAGACCTTCATAAACCAGTCAGGCCATAACCATTTCTTCTCTGTATCAAACCGCTTGTAATCTTGCGCCCATTGGTTAACAAACCAAGGATCAAGGAAAGTTATCCTATCAGATAAGAAAGGCGAAATTGGTTGCATCGACCGTTTCTCAGCATCTGCATAATTGGGCACAAATGCTGGGAAAAGTACATTTTATTATAGACATTAGTACACTAGAAAACATAAATACGCTGTAATCACTTTATAATCAATTGGGGATCACTTACAGCATCCTTCAACCAGCCGTACTGCTTATCTTTTAGAGGCCACATCTCCTTTGGCGTCATTATAGGCAGGTAGAAGTTGGCATATGAGTTTGATGAATCAAATATGTCTTCCCTGCATTTGTAGGTCGATCGTTAGCCACTCTACTGAAATGTTATGTAGAAGTTCACTAAAATGTGAAGTAATAATCGATACTTACAAATCTTTGTCAATGAACTCCATTAAGTTCTGAACCTTCATTGCGCTTACCTTTTCAAAGGGATCATAGTGGGCTGCTGACAAAACTTTACCTTTTAGAATACGCTTTACAACAGAGCTGCCAACATATGGGTGTAGTTGTGTTGAGGCTAGTTTCCTCTGTCGACATTTCTCAGGAGGACAAGGTGGTGGATTTGATACACCCTGCTTAGACAGTACATAAAATTGGTTTATCGCTGGTCCAATATTCTTCCTAGCTTGCACCTCAATAGGATCAGAAAACTGAGAGTCCATTGATGGCATCTGGACCTCCTTCCTTGTGTTTGTACTGTATTTGGTATAGTCATGCCCTGAACCAGTTAAATCAACTTTCTTCTTCTCTGAAACAGATGCCACTTTCTTCGTCAACAACTCTGCAGGATCTTTCAAACTAGTCATTAACTTTATCTGATCGAGCTCCTCCTCTTGTTGCCTTAGCGCTTCCTCCCGCCGTATGTTCGTCAACGATAGTCTTGATTTCCTTTTCATTGGATTCCTCACGCAACTTGTAATCGGATATTCATCCTGAGAGGTTTGCTTCATCTGCACAAGCCATGACTAAAACAAACAATTTTCAACACATTTATGACATGAATGTGTGTTATCGCCAATGGATTTAAAAACTATGATTAAAATTTGTAGCACCATAAATTGTAAACTTTA
Organism: Camelina hispida; assembly: GCA_023657505.1. Lineage (NCBI taxonomy): Eukaryota > Viridiplantae > Streptophyta > Magnoliopsida > Brassicales > Brassicaceae > Camelina > Camelina hispida. Next base: position 207,004 of record CP094634.1, on the reverse strand, counting down.
TTGTTATAATATTCAGTCTTAACAATCTGTTTTCACACATAAAAACATAAACTACACAATATTAAGGAACCCTTATTGTGAAGAAAATGAATCAAAGCTTCCAAATTATCATACTTCTCCACCAACTAAGCATAGGTCTGCATAGAAAACAAAACCCTATGTAACCAAACTGAGACCTTTGACAAAAAAATTAAAACAAACACAACATAAAATAGAGACAAAAACAAAATATTTGAAAACAACGCTAAACCCCTATTTTAAAAAAAACCGTTAGACAACATACCTCATCTTTGCCACCAGATAGATTACCAGCATCTGTTGTAGACTCAGTATCTACAGCATCCTTATTCTCACCAGTACCTCTAGTCCTTCTACCCAATTCCTCCCCTTGAAAACCATCGTTCGCTTCATTACCAACCTCCCAATCATTCACTACCTTTCTCTCATCCTTCCCATCATTGCCAATCTTACTCTCCTTCAGCTGGACAACTTCCCTCTCAAGGTCTACGACTTTCTTTTCTAAATTGGTTTGTTGCTCAGCAATGGTATCCACTTTTGCTGTCAAGCTACACAGCAGTTTTATTACATCCGAAATCGATCCTTTCCCACTTCTTGAAGTTTCACTTTCTCCATCCCTATCCTCAGCCAGATTATCCATCGGTGATGCCGCACCTTTTGATTTCCGCTCACACTGCCTATTACCGGCCTTACTCACTTTTCCAACTTTCTGTAGCGGTGGGTCCACAAAATCATCTGAAGATGACGCAAGTTGCTTCCTCTTCTCCATCCTCTTCTTCTCAACAACCACCATTTCATCACCCTCATGCCAATGTTTTTCATCAACACAACCCTCAATTATATCATGCAGCAGGTTATCAAGCAACTTATTTCCACCTACTCCTTCCCCATACACCGCATTTTCCCCTGCCCAAATTGGATATATTTCCTCTTTCCGTCTTATAGATAAATGATGTACTTGCACCTGCAAAGCCAGTGAAAACGACTATTAAATAACAAAAAAATTTAACAGGATACCAAAAAATTATAAAAAACATTCACATTCCTACACACCTTTTTATGTAACTGTTTCTCTCTAGCTAGAAACTCAGCAACTGAAATCCTTGGTCGGCCACCACCCCAACTAAGAAGGGGGACTTCCCCTTCATCATCACCACTTTCTCTTTTATTACCATGTTTTTTCCCAAGGTTAACCAAGCAATCCAAAGCCCAAATCATTAACACATGCACACATCCATGGATTGCATAACCATTGTTCTCAAAAGAAACAAGTTTGATAGACTGAATTAGCTCCCTAAACCCAACCCGCCCCCACGCAAATCGTTCAAATGCATTTCCATCCATAACTCTTTTTGCATATTCCAAAGGAATCCTACTTGACCTCGCGATTCCCAAAATACCAACATGCAACACAAACAACAATCCAATCATCTTTCTCTTCTCTGGATCCCAAGTCCTGCAAACCTTCAGCGCTTCATCCAACTCATACCAGTTTGGTCCCACCCCCGCATCGACCTTTAGCTCTTCCCAAAATGCTCTATGATCAACCACTACCTTATCCTCCTCATCTATTGTTTCACAATTGAGGCCTGTAATGTCTTCAAATTCATATAGGGAAAACCTAATTGGACTCCCTTCTATCAATGCCCACATCTCATATCTCCGGTCTATAGCCAATTGTCGTGTTAATATGTGATGCACAAGCTTCGCCCACCAAACATAATCACTATCTGCTAGCTTCAAGATGACTCCTACTTGAGAATTATCACGAATGTCATTGTACACCTTCTCCCCAATGCACTCCTTCATAAAAACAAAACTGCTCAATATGCAGTTATGATGCATGCTCCTTCTCTGTAATGGAGATTTTCCTTCCTTATAAAGCCTTGGTGGGTACCTCTTCTCCTCATTACTTGATCCCATTCCTGGAAAAGTCAAACTTTCATTCATACATATAAAACACTATATGCATCATATAAAACACTAGGGCATACATATAAAACACTATTTTCTATATACTCCTCCTTTATTTACTAACCACAACTCTACCATTACATACATCATAAACTCAACAAGTCTACCAAACAATCATCTCCCGCCAATTTCAAACTTTTTTACAATTTCATCTACCCACATCTTCTACTTGGCTCACAAAATCAAACGCGAGGATTACTTTTTCTCCGTATCACAACTCATTATAACAGATCTATGACCATACTTCTTCTCCGTATCACAACTCATTATAACCGTATCACAAAATCAAACGCGAGGACTTCAACACTTTTAAACTTACTTACCTTTCAACCAAACAATAACTTCTTCACACAACTTATAAACTACATCAAGCCAATAGATCTATGACCATACCTTATCGAAATCGTTGTAACTTCTCCCGAGCACAGAATCGCAACCGTAAATTAATATCGGCCCAGATCTAAATCCTCGCGTAATCCGCCATCCAAACCCAGGTTAATTCTACAAGTTGCCGCTGTTCCTTGCCAATTTTCGCCTCCTCCCCGTTCTCCTACCCGTCGCCGCCCCTCGATTACAGTCCTACAAATAACAAAGTTCGTCTCCCGAGCACACTCACACTCTCTATGCACAAACAAGAGATTTACTTTTTGTTTCTTTCTTCGATTTTGTTCCTTTTCCCTTTATTTAACCATCACATTTACTTAATTTTATTTTCGTTAGGTTAAAAATTCTTAATGGCATGTTTAGTAATTTTAATTAATTCTAAATGCTTCAACGTCTTTTTACTTAAAATGTGTGCTATTATAGTAACCCAAAACTCTAAACTCCTGTTTTAGTCAATAAGTCACTTTTATGTTCTCTTTTAGTATTTATCCCAAGTATTTATAGTGTTTTGGCAAGAAAGTAGGGTTTTGGGTGAATAGATACAAAATATCTTGCCGGGCAAGTGTACAATATCTTGAGCATATCACAATTCCGAAAATCTTAACTAAAATTTAGAAATTAGTTATGCAATATATTAATTATGGAATATGCTAGTAATAATGAGTGTGAATGTATATTATGTACAATTTCCATTTGTGTACATCGAAGAAAATTTGATTGACTCCATATTATTAGCACTCCAGATTTTTACGAACAATCTTTAATATTGTTTGCCTTTTTTTGCATGATTTACTGGGCAACAAATATTTTTTATCTGATCCGATTCGATTTGCAATTTTATTACTATATTTTAATTCTTATTATTTTGTAAATAGGGACCAAACTAAATATTATGTTGTCTAAACATAATATTTCCTTGAATCCGGTAAATCTAGTTTTTATATGTTTTGGTCTTTACACCAACTATAGCGCATACGTTATCTTCGTCATAATTATAATTGAGAATGTAATATTTTGTTTCTCAAAGTCACTCGATTTATATTCAACTATCATAAAAATGTATTAAAATAAGTTTTGAGCATTTAATCTCGATCTCTTAAATGATGGTGTCATGTTGTGTATGGCAATAAGCGTAAATAAATTTAAGTTACTATAGTTCCATTACTTGAGTTAAGTAGAAATGTTATTTTAAGAAAATCTGTAGGGGTTAATTAAGTAAAAATGTTATTTTAGGAAAATCTGTAGGAGTTAATTAAGTAGAAATGTTATTTTAGGAAAATCTGTAGGGGTTAATTAAGTAGAAATGTTATTTTAGGAAAATCTGTAGGGGTTAATTAAGTAGAAATGTTATTTTAAGAAAATCAGTAGGGGTTAATGTTGCAAAAAACAAATTAAATAAGATAAACTTCAAGGGCATAAACCAAAATGTATTTCAAAAATGTTAATATAGATTTTTTAAAAAAATATATCCTTTGAAAGATATCCTTTTAAAATTGGGAAAGATGTCATAAAAATCTCCAACTTTCAAATTTGGAACGTTTTAATCACTAACTTTCAAAATGTCATTTTAATGGCAAATTTTTCGTTGACTTGGTCATAAAATAGAAAAGTTTTGTTGACCAAGCCGTTTAGGCACGTCGTTTATTCTCTGTTAAAGATCTCAAAAACATAGTAAAATTATATGTTATCTGCTACCGTTTTGCATAAATGACTATGTTTTTAATGCTAAAAACAACATTTTTTACTAAATTGAAGAAACTAAATCCCCAAATCAATTCCAATTTCACAAATCCATAACCCTAGAAAGAAACCCCAAATGCTCTCTACACATCAATGGCACACCACACTCACCGACACAACCAGATGTGTCAAAACTTGAACTTGAACTCATCGGAACAGAGAGATTGCATAAGAGATTTTGGTATTATAGAGAAAATTTGGGGTTTTTCTAGGGTTAGAGATTTAATAAACGTCGTGCCTAAAACGGCATAGTCAACAAAACTTTGCTATTTTATGGTCAAGTCAACAGAAAGTTTGTGATTAAGATGGCATTCTAAAAGTTGGTGATTAAAACATCCCAAATTTGTAAGTTGGAGATTTTTATGACATTTTTCCCTTTTAAAATTACACTTTTAAAATTACTCTTATCCTTTATAAAAATATCATCTATAAAGATATTCTCCTTTTTAAGGAGGAAACAGAGGATATATTAGAAGGATGAGTGCTTAACTTTAAGAGCTTGAACTGGATCCGCAACATCAACTACTGAAAGACACAGTTCGATAATGTGATTTTCAAATGGACGTCAAGGAATAACAATCGAGCTGCAGATCTCCTCTGTCAAAGACCTCAATTCCAAACAATTCATGTTATAATGTGTATTCCCATATTCCTTATGGGTAAATAGTACACTTAAAATAATCAATTCATCGCCATAGTAAATAATACACCTAAAATAATCAATCGAATCTGTAAATCTTGATTATCAATAATCAAATAAACCCATAAATTCAATACAAATAATACACTTAAATTGTTAATGTTTTAATTTTATAACCAACTAATGATCTATATCTATCCCCTTTATAATAAAACGGAAGTACACAACATTATTTTGGTAGACTTTATAATTTTAATAAATGGTTATAAATAGTTTATACATATATTATAAATTAATCTATATATTAATTGTAATAATTAAAATCTTAATTGTAACAGAAAATCTTAAACGGATTATTCCAAATTGATAGTTCATAGATATTCCAAAAACTTTATTTCGAAAGATCACGTATATGGTTCCAAATATCTAGAATCACAATATTACCAATTTATTTTTCACATATTTATTGATAAACCACATCTTTAAAAATTATTAAAGAGATAAAAATATACTCTCAATCATAAAAAGTCATCAAATCTCGCTAATTTAACAAGATTAATCGTGATCTTCGGGATCGTATTCAGAAATTAAAAATTAAACATTAATGTTAGATTAGGACCGTGCTAGAGCACGGGTTGAAATTCTTTTTATTTATATTATAATTTTAGAATAAAATATAATTTATATGATTGATTTTAAAAGTTTTTAAGGTTCTAATCTAGCATTAATCGTGATCTTCAAAATCGTACTTTATTCTAAAATTATAATATAAATAAAATGAATTTCAACCCGTGCTCAGCAGGGTCCTAATCTAGTTATATAGTATACCAAAAGAAGTTATGTATTTCCGAAATAGGGGTGTTTAAAATGTTTAAATTTTGTTATTTTCTTATAATTATATTTTTATAAATTTAACATTATCGTTAAAAACAAAAATTAAAGAATGTAATAAACACATACGTAAACTAATATAAAAGCCTCGACATTGTGGGCTTATAAACTTGTCTGTGGGCCTTGTTTAGTATACATTTATTAAAATTCATCAAAACTAGATGTTATTTAGGGATGATGGTATGGCCGGCAACTTACCTTGGTGTAGAGCGTAAAGAGGGTGTATTCAAAATTGAATTTGGGAGGATTTATGATTTTTTTAAAATCTTTTGGTATTCAATTAGTGATTTTAAAATTATATCTCAAATCTAATGTTATTCAATTAACAATTTACAAAAATCATAATAAATTCACTGTTATTCAAAACCATTTTTTTTTTTTTTTAGGAAAACCTAATAGTGATTGTGAGAGACTTTGGATACATTTTTGTAAGGAAATCCTATTTAAAAAAACTCACATTCTAAAGAGTGTTTTTGAAGGATTGGTTTAAAAAAAAAAAAAAATTATGAATTGCAAAATTCTGGGCTCTCTACCTTTCTCTGTTCTCTTCTCCTCTATTGTTTCTGGGCTCTCACTCTTCTTCTTTCTATGTTTTTCTTGTGTGTTAATTATGGACTTCACGTCTTGTTTTATTTTATTTTATTAGGGTTAGTAATCGACCTTATTAAATAAGTAACATAAAAAAATTTAGAGATTTTAAACCTTCAACGTAATTTCTATTTTTAGTCGAAAAATATATTAATACTAAAGTTCAGAATTATCCAAAAATCTGCCATTTCTTGAAATCTCTCTTCGACTCGTGGCGTAACGTGTTTCCTTTTTGAGGATCGACGAATCAAATGATATTTTTTTCCAATTGTTAGGTATATATACTCTCGAGATTAGGGTAAAGGTTCATGATGCAAATTACGGTGGTGTCTATTCGGATCAAATTGCCAAAAAACCGAAAACCAACCTCTATACATATGAATATGTTCAACGTATTCTTTGTGTTATGTTATATGAACACCTCTCGTTTTGACTTGAGAATCTCTTAAAAACCCACTTAAGTCTCACCAAATCTCATCAAATCTCATTAAATCACAAACTATTTTTTTCAAAAATAGAAAATAATAATAAATCCATCAAACTACCTTAAAAACTCACTCTAAATCTCCTAAAATCCAGAATAACATAAATCCTCCAAAATCCTTCCAAATTCTGTTTTGAATACACCCCCTAAGAGTTTTCAGTTTAGGAGAGTTGTGAAGCAAAAACATAACTGGTTCCAACCAATATACTGTTAATGCATTAACGACTAAATCTGTTAGCCTAGGGAACTTAATGTTTTTACAACACCCACACGCAACCTGCAATACAAACACAAAAGATTAGTTGACCAAGCAAGCAACAAGGAACAAAGGAGAGATCGATCGGGACATTATCATGGTTAGCAACTGCGGTGCTGCATACGGTATCAAGGCAAATAAAATTATCCATCAAAGTACAATAGTCTCCCCACCGACCCTATAGTCAGTTATTTTTAAACCTGTTAATCCATGTGAATCTATCACCAACGACCCAATGTGATGTTCTTCTCCCTCTTCTGGGGCGTATCTATGGTCAATCTTTCAGGGTCTCATAAACAAATTTTTCAAGGAAGGCACTTTCACTATAAAGTTTGTGAAGCCGTCATCCTTATAACCTCTTTCAACCCGGAGTTCTTGAAGAACAGGGGAACTTGATAAAAGCCTAACAAAGAGATTCTTCGTCTTTGTAGAACACGTTGACAAGTTTCCGATAGGAGAGAGATGGTAAGCTAGCCTGTTGGAGCAAATGGATCATGAAGTGAAGGTAGCCGTTGGATTAATTAAGAGCTTTAGAGCCATTAGATTTGAAAGTTTGATTCATTCTTTGTTTGTTGGTTTTAGTGTCGTAATGGGACCGAGTATTTAGGCTCACGTCTGTTGCTCTGTTTCCACTAGCGTCAGTTTATTTTGCAGTTTGTTTCTTGCTTTGTAAGACTATTTATAGTCATGTCTTTCTTTGAATGAAGTATGTTTTCAGCATCGAGTCTTTATACTATTACAAATTGGTATTAGAGCTCTGTTATTGTGAAAACTGAGAGAGAGAGAGAGAAACACGTGAGTGAAAATGGGAGATGAGAAAATGAAGTTGCCTCAATTTGATGGGCATTGGGATCACTGGAGTGAGGTCATGGAGAACTTCTTCAGATCAAAGGGGCTGTGGAGTACGATTGAAACCGGTTTTGAGGAGTCATCATCAACAACGGTGCTCACGGCAGAGCAGACACAGCAGCTGGAAGAAGTCAAGAAAAATGACCACAAGGTGAAGCACTATCTCTATCAATTGATTGATAGGGTGACGTTCGAGCAGATCTTGGACAGGAGAACCTCCAAGATCATCTGGGAGTCAATGAAAAGGAAGTTCGGTGGAAATGATCGGGTGAAGAAGTCTTTGTTCTAGAAGCTAAGAAGGGACTTCGAAGTTAAAATGAGAGAATCTGAGAGTGTGAAAGAGTATTTCACAAGGGTGCTAGCAGTTACTAATCAAATGAGAAGTAATGGGAAGATCATGAACGATTCCAAGGTTGTGGAGAAGATTCTCATGACACTCAGCAACAAATTCATGTACGTCATAGTGTCTATTGAGGAATCTAAGGAGATTGAGAACATTAATCTCGATGAGCGAGAGAGCTCCCTCACTGTTCATGAGCAAAAGTTCAAGAAGGTTGACAAAGCTGATGATCAAGTTCTGAAGGTGACTCATAGTGGAACTGGATCATACCGTGGAAGAGGAACAACGCCAAGAGGAAGAGGTCATGGCAGAGGGAGAGGTCGCGGTAGAGACAAGAGCACGGTGGAGTGCTACAAATGCCACCGCCTAAGACATTTTCAAAACGAGTGTCCTAAGTGGGAAGAGGAAGCAAACTATGCTGATTTCGGTGAAAAAGAAGAGATGCTCTTGATGGCCTACATCGAAGAGGAAGATGAGAAAGTCAACACTGAAGAAATTGCAGAAAAGACACTAATGGCGTATGCAGAGAAGAATGAAAACATGAGAAAGAGAGCATGGTTTCTCGACTCTGGATGCTCAAATCACATGAGTGGAGATCGAGACTTATTCTGTCTGATGAATGAAGATTTCAATCACACTGTGACTGGGGAACGACAAGAGAATGCAAGTTGTCAGCAAAGGCAATGTGAAGCTGACTCGAACAATGTAGTATACACATTCACCGATGTATACTACATACCAGAGCTCAAGAACAACCTGTTGAGTCTTGGACAACTTCAAGAAAAGGAGCTGACAATCATCATACAGAAGGGCATCTGCAAGATTTTCATGAAGAAAAGGGTCTGGCTGTAAGCAAGATGAGCTCCAACAGAATGTTCATCCTGTTTAATCAGAATGGAGAAACAAGTCAACAACGCTGCTTCCAAGCGACAACAGAGGACATACCGAAGCTCTGGCATGAGCGCTATGGGCATCTCAGTCACACGGGGATGAAGACGCTGCAGAACCAGAGTATGGTAAGAGGGATGCCAAACTTTGATGTTCGAGAAATTCACTGCTCGGACTGTCGGTGGGAAGCAAACAAGTAGTCCTATTCCTAAGAAGAGTTCGTGGAGAGCCAAAGAAATCCTTAAGCTGGTGCATTCGACATATGCGGACACATCACTCCCATGACCACAAGTGGCGTGAGGTATGTTCGTGTTTTATAGATGATCACAGCAGGAAAGCTTGGGCATACTTCTTAAAAGAAAAGTCAGAAGCATTTAACCACTTCAAGGAGTTCAAAGCGAAAGTGGAGAATGAGACGGGAAAGCAAATCAAATGTCTGAGAACTGATCGGAGAGGGAGTTCACATCAAGCGATTTCTCTGAGTTTTGCAAGAAGGAAGGCGTTCGAAGACAGCTCTGCACACCCCGCAGAAAAACGGAGTAGCGGAGAGGAAGAACCAAACTGTGATGAACATGGTGAGATCCATGATGTCAATGAGAAAGGTACCAAAACTCTCTGGGCAGAAGCTGTCAACTGGACCTTTTACATCTGAACAGGTGTCCCACACTCGCTGTTAGGAATGTCACACCACAAAAAGCTTGGAGTGGGATCAAACCAAACGTGGAGCACTTGAGAGTTTGGGGAAGCTTGCACATGCGCATGTTCCAAATGAGAAGCGAGGGAAACTTAACGACAAAAGCACCCCATGTGTGTTGTTGGGCTTCTCGGAGGAATCAAAGGGATATCGCTTGTACAATCCAATAACAAAAAGATTGTGGTGAGCAAGGATAGTGTTCGAAGAAACAAAAGGTTGGTGCTGGGATGAGAATCAGGATCACACTGAGTACGAGTTGAAATGGAATGATGATGATCAGCCATGGGGAGAAAACGACAGTGACGGAGAAGAAGAAGTTGCAGAACCAGTGACTGTTGCAGAAGAAACTCAGAGCAACCACGAGCAATAGTCAGGGAGGGAACAGAAGAGACGAGACCTCTTGGTTATCTTAGAACTACATCACTAACAATGATGATCTGATGCATAAAATGAGGTAAACATGGTTCAGCTCAACTCTGATGATCCTTCACATTTGCAAGCTCAGAAGTGCATCAATTGGAGAAGGGCTATGGATGCAGAGGTTGAGTCGATTGAGAAGAATCACACATGGGAACTATCAGATTTGCCTCATGGAGCAAAATGCATTGGGGTAAAATGGATCTACAAGACAAAGCTAAACGAACTCGGAGAAGTGAGCAAGTTCAAAGCTCGTCTGGTGGCCAAAGGGTATGCACAAGAACACGGAATAGACTACAAATTAACAAAGTCATATTTAACCTTGTTGTTTTTATGTTGTTGGCGTAGGGGTATTTTCGTCCAAATATAAGTTGTACTTCTCTTTTACTATAATAGAGATATTAAGTTTAAAATAAATTTAATTAATATTAAGTATCCAATTTTACAAAATAATATTTTCTCCATAGAAATATTTCCTAACCAATCGGCCTAATTAATAAACGACAATATTTTAAAACCGGACTAGAAAGTGAACCGGAAGTCTTTCGGGTTGTTGGGTCAATTAGTCGGACCGGTTGAACTACGGGTCAATTAGTTTATTGGTTTGTTTATATTTTATGAATATAACATCTATTTTTCTATAAATATATGAACAAAACATACAT
>CP094634.1:2500-196076 GCA_023657505.1 Camelina hispida | reverse complement strand
GGAGTTTCATAAACTTACATGGTAATCAGACGCTTTCTAGCCTTCACGCGAAGCGATCGATCCTCACTCCGCTTTTCTTTTCCCTCTATCTTCTCAGATTTCTCCTTTTTCTTCTCTTCGTTATGGCCAATCCAACTGTTGCCTCCTCTCTATGACAAACCATACAGCATCTCTCAAATAAAGCCTACATCCTTACACGCTAGACATCAAAAGCATTAGAATTACCAAGTTGTGGGCGCAGAGGGAGCTTCTTTGAACACCTGCAGTCTGAGTTGGCGTCTTCGGTGACCATCAGTGTTAGTGGACCACTCACTCCCAACTAAGAACGGAGAGTGGAATGGAAAGAGCATGCTGGTTTGGTCAGATGTGGATCTATGGCACATCTCTGAATCAATTCCCTGGACACGTTCTCAGACCGTGGTTCTGCTCGAGATCTCTGGTGAACATCGAGGGAGTTTTTTCGTGATAACAGGAAGCTCGATCTTTGGAAATCGAAAAAGTGAGCTCCGCACGCACCGTCAATCGGTGATCTCTCCGTTCACGATATTGCCAGAAGCTTAAGTCCATGGCTGACACTCCTTGAAAATCTTCGATTCCCTGTTTCAGATCGTGCTCTTGTCATGCATACTCCTTAATGGTCTTCTGAACAAATTTGAATAACATAAATCAATGTTATAAAACACAAAACGCCGTTTCCAGGTTTTTTTTTTTTTTTTACAAGAGGCTCGATCCATGCCTCCATGGAGAAAAACGTCTCGCCAAAACGTCTCTGCCACACACTCACCACAACACCGCCTCTGCTCCGGCGCTTCTTACTCATCCTCCACCCACCAACACAGCACCATGATTCTCTCATAACAGCGGCGGATACACACCCACTCCCATGGGGCTCTACTCGCGGCACCGAACCGCGGTCGGTGGTCGCCGGCGGTCGAAACCAACGAGGACGTGGCGACACAACTTCCCCTGGTCTGGCTATCCGATGCAACCATGGCAATTTGAGCAACCACAGTGGCACCGGCGTTTTATCCAAAGGTTTCCATCGATGTCTCCTTACCCTACCTATCCAATGGGGCGCATTCTAATATCTCGGCCCATAATAATCACTCTCAGCCAGGCCTGCTTGGATCCTCTCCTGCTCGGCCCAACTCTGCTGCTCACCCTTGCTTTAACACCGTCGCAGCCCACCCGAACACGTTCTTGCCTGAACAAATCACTCACTGCGTTCAACACACTTGCCTTGCAGGGACCGAGTACTTCTCCGTGGTTAACTGACACCCGGTGCGACGCACCACATCACCTCCACGCCAGGTATTCTTCGTTTCTCCGTTTAGCTCGAACTTTCTTACCTTCTGTCACTGTTGGTAATGGTACCTTGGCTCCTGTCACGACCGTTGGTCGTGTAGGAAATCTCTTACTTGCTTAACATCCAGTCCGCATAGCCGTAAGTCTTCTATATGTGTTGTCCTTACCATTATATGAGAAAGTATTTATCTCTGTCCGTAAGTTTGTTACGAGATAATTTTGTAGCTCACTTGAGAATTTGATCCTTATTGGTTTTACTGTTATAAGGATCTAAGCAACTCTGGACCAGCCTTCTCCGATGTAACCTAGTCCGGACCTCTAATCACATTCACACTCCGTCGTTGCCCCACTCCTTCTTCTCCTTCTCTTTTTGGCTGCGGCTACCTCTGGTTTTTTCTCTTGCTGGCATCGACGACTTTGGCCACCCATAATAGACCCAAGTTCTTCACACGAATTCATTCTATACTCTTCCTCTATATCTCTGCGATATAGGTACTGACTTGTACACGTTTGTCGTCCAAGCATGTCAGATGGGTACAAATACTAAGCAGGTTATCCTTTTGTCTCTTCTCAAATCCACCAAAGTTACTAAGTGCGATCCTTTTAATCCATCATCTCCGTTTTGATGTCGTAACCATTTCCATTATTCACAGTTCATATAAATGGTGTTACTAAATCGATCCGAAATATTACCCTTCATATATTTCTAGTTTAGTTGGTTATCAAATATTCACCAAACAGTGTATGGTTTAAGTCATTTATCTTGATATTCACATTAATGGTTGAGTTATATTCTACGTTCACCGTAAAAGTGACACTTTTACGACAAATATTCTACATTTCTCTAGGTTATGTGCTAGACATCATTTTACTGTGTAAAATCAAATCCTTGCAATGTGACAAATGGTGGGGAGTTTTGATAGATCGTTTTGCACAATCGCCGATGCGTTTAAGAATATTGGACTGTCCATGGGAACAACATTTCGATTCTCCTGCCCTATACAACTCAGACAGAACGGCCGCGCCGAACGAATGTTGCGAAACGATCAACAACTTGGTACGCACGCTAACTTCTTCAGCCTCCATGCTCTTCACTACTGGTGAAGCTGCTTAACACCGCGGTACACGTTCTCATCTCCCTTCCTCTGCCGCCATTGCACATGCTGTACACCATACAAACGCTGTTCAACAGGCGCCGTCTTACAGTCACCTCCGAACCTTCGGATGCTTGTGTTATCCGATTTACTTCCGGCTACACCACACAAGCTGTCTCTCGCTCTCCACTGCATGTGCTTTCCTTGTCTATCCATCTGATCACCGGGGTTTCGCTGTCTTGACTTATCCACACGCAAAATCATACTCTCCCGCCACGTCACGTTTGCTGAATCGGCTTCCCTTTCTCTATGCTTCCAACTCCGACCGTAAGTCCTTCTCCTCCTGTCTTATCTACCTCCTATATCTCGTCCTTCTTTGACCGCTTCCTACTCAGACTCCTCCACTCCCATCCTCCTCCCCTCCTCCTCCCCTCCTGTTCCCTCTGGTCATTCTATGACTACCGAAGTAAAGTGGGATTGTCAAACCACGCATGCCCATTATGTCTTCATACTGATGCACTATTTCTCCTTACCACTGTCACATGTTCAGGTGTGCCAAGGATCCAAATTGGAATCCATCAATGACTGAAGAGTATGATGCTCTTGTTAAACGGCGAAAGTGGGAAACTTGTGCCCGGCCAGTTGCTACTACATAATTCGTTCTATGTGGTTATTCAGGCACAAATTTAAAGCGGATGGCACTCTTCATCGATACAAGGCTCGACTTGTGGCAAATGGAAAATCTCAACAACCTGGCATCGATTGTGATGAACATTTAGCCCTGTCGTCAAACGGCAACCATCCGCACTGTTTCTCAGCGTTGCTATCTCCAGGGACTGGCCACTACATCAGCTAGACGTCAAGAACGCATTTCTTCACGGCGACCTTGAAGAAACCGTTTACATGCCCCAACCTCCCGGTTTTGTTGATCCTTCAAACAGAATATGTCTGTCTTCTTCGGCGGTCTCTTTACGGTCTTAAGCAGGCACCCCGGCATGGTACAACCGGTTTGCTACTTTTGCTCGCACCATTGGCTTAAACAAAGCACCGGATGCCTCATTGTTCATTCTCTGTCACGGCACTATATGGCATACTTGCTCTTGTACGTTGATGAATATTGTGCTTACCGCTTCTACCAAACCACTTTCGCCACATTATATCCGCTTAAGCTCTGAATTCGACATGACGGACATGGGTCACCTCCACCATTTCTTGGCATCTCTGTTACTCGGGATGATAAGGGTCTCTTTCTTCACCAACAAAAACTATTGTCGCTGATATCCTTCATCGGGCCGGGATGACTAACTGCAATCCGTGTATCACGCCCGTCGACACTAGTTCAAACTCGCGCCGCGGACGGACCACCTGTCTCCAATCCTACTCTATACGGACTTAGCTGGTGCTCTACAGTACCTCACCTTTACTCGCCGGAACATTTGCCTACTCTGTTCAGCAAATTTTGTTTGTTCATGCATGATCTCGCGAAACACACTTCGTCGCCTCAAACGGTTCTCCGATATCTCAAAGGCACATCACTCACGGCCTTCATTTATATCGGTCTCCTGCTTCTGGGTTGGTGGTTAATACGGAGCTGATTGGGCTGGCTGTCCCTCTATCGACGGTCAACTCTGTTATTGTGTTTTCTATGGTGATAACCTAGTTTCTTGGTCTTCACGCAACAAACTATCTCTCGTTCCAGCCTGAGGCAGATACCGTGGGGTTGCTAATGTGTCTCTGAAGCTACTTGGTTGCCACTCTTTTACTTGAAATGAAGATACCGTTGCCACTGCAACTCTGGTGTTTTGTGAACACGTCTCAGCCATTTACTTGTCAATCCTCTGTTTCAACACAACGAACGAACTTGTGGAGATTGACATACATTTTGTTCGAGAAAAGGTTGCTATCGGTCATGTGCGAGTTCTCCATGTCCCGTCGTCTTTCAGTTCGCTGACGTTTTCACCAAGGCCTTCCTTCGTCTCTTTTTCTTGATTTTAAAAACAGTCTCAGCATTCGCGAACCACCGCTTCGACTGAGGGGGAGTGTTAGATAAAGGCGAATCAAAAGCTAGGATAAATACAAATCTAATTGTGTATTCTCTTTCTATGTGATAGACTCGTGTATTTACTTATATACAGAACATAATAACAGAGCATTCTACGGAGTTTCATAATTACTTGTTAACACCTATAACTAAACTCTCTCTTTTTTTCAATTATTTTTTAAAAAATGTATATGTCATATATGTTTTTTATTCTTAGTATTCTGGTTTTGTATTTTTACAAAATAATTGCTAACGTGCTTGGTACATATATAATTGTTTTACTCTTGTTCATTTCAAAGAATTACAAGGTTGTTCACTTTTTTGTAATTCTTTTACTGTTGCTAGTCTTTAATTATTCTCTCTATCAATGATTCTTCAATTATTATTTAAAAATACTAAGACTCAGATCCCCGTGATGTTGCGGAGGAAGTATTTTAGAAAAAATTAATTTAAATTTAAAATTTAAAATATACATTATGAAATTATTTGAATGTAATAAAATATTTTGAATACATAAATTATTACTAAAAATACAATCATCAAAATGAAAACTTATAACAAAAAATTTTATGTAAAATAAACGCAACTTTGCAAAACATATTGTTTAATGTGTTATAAATATAAACAATATGTTTACACAAATGTATTGTTGGGGTGTTGATTATATAGTCCAACTCGGATCAGCAATTTGTTTGATTATTGTTGGGGGTGTTGATTAGTTCTTTTTGTTGCAGCTTCTACAAATGCAAGTATGATCCAGTGCAGGGTGGAGAGATGTATCAGCTAGAGCATCACAATTCACAACTGTGTGAAGCCCGCTTCTATTTTCTGAAAGACATGATCATTCTTGTTGTGTCTCTCAGGTTAACGTATGTGGTTGCCGGTTTAAGTATGGAATGGTTAAATCTCGAAGCAGCAAGAGGGTGGGTATATGTATGTATGTAAATGGTCAACCACTAATCACACTTATTGATTAAATTAAATTAACTT
Organism: Camelina hispida; assembly: GCA_023657505.1. NCBI lineage: Eukaryota > Viridiplantae > Streptophyta > Magnoliopsida > Brassicales > Brassicaceae > Camelina > Camelina hispida. The sequence continues at coordinate 190,646 of CP094634.1, read as the reverse complement.
TAGATCTCAACCAGCTAATTTGCTTTGCTTACAAAATTCAATCCCTTGTCTTTTTTCTGCCAAAAAATATCAGCAACATTTATTTTGATCCCTCCACCTATGTAGAAAACAAAACAAAATATCTGAAATACATTATCTTAAGAAACCATAATAGAGAGGTAAAATAGGATTAAAATGTAAGTTGAATGCAAAATCGGATGAAAGTAGGATTCTTCTGTTGAGGAATTTTGAATTGAGAAGATGGTCAAAAGGTGTGGGTTACACAAACTCACTCACTCTGATTTATATATATATAAAAAAAAGGCCGGATTCGTCGCTAATTGTCCTTTAATGTTTAAGTATTAGTAATAAGATAACAAAGTAGCCATACAATAACAATATATACACGTTCACACCTCAAAAAAGTTTGGAGGAGTCTTCTCAAAATATTCGTTTCAACGAGAGGTTATACTTTTTTTAAATTTTCATTTAACTCGTGGTAATTAATCAAATCGTATGTCATTGATGACGACTACACTTTGAGAAACAATAATTAATTACACAGGAAGGATTTGTTTGCTTTTTAAAAGGCTAAACTACTATAAAAAGAATTTTGGATTGAAATTTTTATTTGTATTTTTTTAGTGGGCATGATGAATCTAAAAAAGTTTTACAAAATAAATACTAGTAAAGGGGGGGGGGGGGATTTTGTTTTAAATTTTAGATAATGAATCATGATTGTACGTTCCTGTAATAATTACAAATTAATCCAATAATGCAATACAAAAAAAAAAAAAAAAAAAAAGAGAAGGTTCTGGAAAAGAAATTGATAACAATTCAAGCTCGACTTTGCCTTCTTTCTTCTGGTCTCCTTCTATAAAGACACCATTCCTTCCATCATTCTTCTTCATCCCATTCCCAATTTCAAAATCAGATCCAACAAGTCTTCTTCTTCATCATAATGGCAAGTAGTACTATCAAGGTTCACGGAGTTCCCATGTCCACGGCCACCATGAGGGTCTTGGCTACTCTCTACGAGAAGGATCTCCAATTCGAGCTGATCCCCGTCGATATGAGAGCCGGTGCTCACAAGCAAGAACCCTTCCTTTCCCTCAACGTATTTATACCCCAACCACCTCTTTTTCCCTTCCATTGATTACAAATACAATACAAAGAGAGATCTGATCTGACCATTTCTCCTTTTCTGTTTGTGTGTTTCAGCCCTTCGGTCAAATCCCTGCTCTCCAGGACGGTGATCTGACGATTTTCGGTAATTTATTATTATTATTTATTTATTTAATTATTGATTTGGAATGATCAATCTAATCACATGCATCGTTAGTTTGTTTAGTCCTAATCCTAATACATACATCATTATTAGTCCTCAAATATGGTTTTTTTGTTTGTTGATTTGTTGTAAATATATTTACGATGCAGAGTCGAGAGCAATCACACAGTACATAGCAGAGGAATACAGTGAGAAAGGCGAAAAGCTATTCTGCCCTGGCTGCAAGAAGGTCAAGGCTGCTACTCTCATCTGGCTTCAAGTTGAAGGTCAACAGTTTGACCCTATCGCTTCTAAGCTTGCCTTCGAGCGTGTCTTCAAAGGCATGTTCGGTATGACCACTGACCCTGCCGCTGTCCTAGACCTCGAATCCAAGCTCGCTAAAGTCTTGGATATCTACGAGGCCAGGCTCGCCACTTCTCCTTTCGTCGCTTGCGATTGCTTCACTTTGGCTGATCTTCACCACCTCCCTGCTATCCATTACCTCATGTCTACCGAATCCAAGCAGCTCTTTGAGTCTCGCCCTAAAGTTAGCGAGTGGGTCAACAAGATCACTGCTAGACCTGCTTGGGCTAAGGTCGTTGACCTCCTCAAGCAGTGAGTGAGAGAGACTGACTTTGTCTTTTTGCTTTCTTGTCTGTCTTTTGAGTTTTTTTTTTTCCTTTCTACCCAAAATAAATGAGTCCTCCAGTGATTCTCTGTTGAGTTGTGTTTACGCGCTGTTTGTTATGTATCATCTTCCGTGTTATCTCGTTTGATTCACGTATGTGCAAACGAAATCTTTATATTTCGGGGCTACTTCTAATACATTTCACCAAATAAGAGGTTCGAATGTCACAAACATAGCATAAAACTATTCTCAAGAATGTAGACAGCACGAGCTACAAAGCAAAAGGGAAACAAAAAACAACTAAGAAAGATAGACTAGGAACGCGCACTGCTGCTATCAAAGCCCATTTATCTACCCTGCCGACAAGTTATGTATAGAAAGATTCTTTAATACGACAGGAATAAAGTATGGGAAAATACTTTAAAAATAAAAAAAAGGAGAGAACTTGCGCATCCAGGGAATCGAACCCTGGTCAGTACCGTGGGAGGGTACTATGATACCACTACACCAGATGCGCTTCCTGCTATATCTCTCTACATCTTTATATTTCGCTTGGGAAAACGCCTGCGTACAACGTTTAATTTAAACACAGTGGTAAATACCGAAAGCGGTAGAAACAGAGTGGAAGCAACGATAAATTTTTGGTAATACTATAAATTTGTATCAATACATAGAGCAGCTTATTGTTACAGTTACAGAGAGAGAGAGAGTATAATTTAAGTCATGATTGAAACTCGTGGGGATCACGGGACCCAAGTCGGGTCACGAGTGCTAAAGAAAGAAGCGGTTACGTGTCCGTTCAAAAGCTTGAACGTTGCACTGTTGTACTTGACACATCTCGGCGTTTTATACTGATTAAACGACCCTCCTTGGCTTATAATCATATCCATCAGTTTCTCGAACGTTCCTGGTTTCACCACTCTTATCTCTAACGCACCTATCGATCTCTCTTTCGTCCTGCATTGTCTGTAGATATAGTCCAGCTCTTCTTCAACCGCTACGCAACACTCTTCTACCAGTTTCGGCTCCAGCTTCCCTTGGATCTCCCAGAAGAGCACGTAGTGCCCTGGCAGCGATGAGGTGTCCGCGTAGCTCGTGTACTCCAAAAGCAACGCCTTGCTGCCAAGCTTCTTCTTGGCTAACGTTATGCTCCTGTGCAGATCTTCTTCGTTGGTTTTGTCCAAGTCGATGCTTAGAACCACGTTTCTCCTGCAGATAAACCGGAATTGTGGTGCCCTATTGTAGAATCCCGCCACTTGAAGGACGTCGCCGATTCTGTAACGGTACAATCCTGTTCGAGCAAGAAAGGATTCAATCATCAACCAATACGAAACTCTGACTAATGATAACACCAAAAGGATGTTTCTTAACTTACCTGCGAAAGTTGTGACGACCAGCTCATAGTAGCGACCGAGTTTGACACTGACCAAATCAACGACTTTATCACAGGGGACTTGCTCATCGTCGTCGAGGTCAAAAGAGAGTGTCCCGTTTTTGCCGAGAGAGATAAACTCGAAGTAGCACATGTTAGGCAAGAGAGTGAAAACAACGTCGGATGGTTTGGAGAGTGGTTCCACGTTGACTCCAAAGTAAGTCTCAGAGGAAGCATACATTGGACAAACCAATGGAATCTTGCCTTGGCTAAACAGCTCAAGTGCTGGTATGTATTGAGACATGGAGCCCGTCACTACTGCTTCGATGAACTTTGCTTTAGGCCACAGCTGACAGAGAATCCTTTCCACGACGACCGTCTACAGATCTCTTCGATCTCGCTAGCTAACTCTGGATTCGGCGACGTTAAAAGACTAGACATTGCGATTTGGCACCCTGGATCGGTGATCATGGGATTCAGACGACCAGTGCGGATGTCTTCACAGAGTTCACTCCATTTCTGTTCGAGATAAGAGATTGCACGGAGAAACGCTGAAGCAAAGACAGCTCCTAAACGCATCACTTTGTGACGCTGAATCAGAGCGGCTAGTAGCTGACAGTACATGCTTTGGTTGCTGTCTTCACAAAGGATGGTTTGGATCGGACTGGTTAATTCGTTGAATGGATCATAAGGTCTGCATTGGAAATGTTTGCTCTTGTAGTAACTAGTGAGGACAGCTCTGATTGGTATACCACAAGGAGTTGATGTTTCTGCCTTTACAAAATTTAGGTACATTGCTTTTCCTTTGTCAAGTCCAGGTATGTACCTGTAAAAAAGAGAGTTAAAAACAAAGTAAGAAGATGATGGTAAAAAGGTAAATAACCTTAATGGATATGAAAGATTCTTGAGGTTTAGTGAGTGCTGTTCAAAATTCTGTGAGAATCTTTGGGTGGGGACATCAAACTGGCGTGTGGATAATAGATGATGGATGCAAACTTTTTAGTACATGACATGATATCACTAATTGCCCAAAAAGCAAAATTTTAAGAAGAAAGCAAACTTTTTTTCTTCCTTAGTGAGAACCTTATTGTGATGACTTATTGGTACCACGGCCAGTACCTCCATGAGTGGTGGTAAATGTATCCAGATTCCATATGTTAGTGGGGTACAATGATTATAAAACCATATTCACAGTGAGGCTTATGGATAAGAAGATTGATAAGCATTTTTGTTCTTCCACTTCTATAGATTAGCTTTTGAGGCAAATCCATTATCCTACAACTACAGGAACTGTCCTAGTGGTTCTCTTTATGGAATATTAGATCAGCCACTTTGTTTTCTTTTGGGCATGATGGTCACTTTTAAAGTAAATATTCATGTCCATACAAGATGTATTTCCTTTTTAGCTCTCAAAGATATCAGAAAGAAGAAAACGAGCTTGACCTTAAGCTTTAAACAGCATCCAGGAGGATGTTAAAGGCCATAGAAAAAGACAGGACTTATGAAAGAGAAATCAAAGAAGGGCTTTACTGACTTGTTCACAATTGGAATAATAAGATTGTAGAGAAAAGTTCGGCGATCAAGATCTTCTGAAATGGTCGGCATTAGCTTTGGCTCTCCACCAGAAGTCCCAGAGCTGCAAAATATATGCAAGAAAGCAATTAGAGTTCATTAGTATCTAAAGATGGCGCGCAGACAAAGATAGGAACAGCAACTAAGAAAGATTCAGACAGGAACAGAAACTGACCTGCATAATATTTCAGTAATACGATGGCCCGTAATAAGAGAAGAGTCTTCTCCATTAGCAATTCTATGAATGTACGGATAGATATCTTTGTACGTGATGATTGGCACAGAGCGTTTAAACTCCAAGACGTCCTTAGGGCTTTTCATGTACTTACTCAAGTACTCTGTGTCCTTGTTTCTTCCTAAGATCCCACATAAAATGGTATCTTGGACTTCAGCAGCATTCGAGGTGATCCTCTCAAACTCTTTTAATGCATCGTCACCTTTGTAGTTGTAATCAAGCTTTATTACATCCATTTTCCAGGTTAAACCAAAGATAAAAGAAGAATAAGAAGAAGAAGACGAAGATGAAGAAGAAGAAGAGAGGTAATGAATGCTTCAGGACTCAAAGCAAGGAGGTGTATATATAGCGGGTTTAGCCATATACACATACCTAGAAATGGATATTAACTTTGTCCTTGCAATATATCAGTTAAAGGGAAAAAGAAGAAGCTCAGTGCTGATATCATCAATTATGCAAGCTGAATTTCAAGGACTATACGTATAAGAAAATCATGTACTTAATGGACACTAACAAAACAATATTGTGTAAACACATACATAGCAGCTTCTTTCTACTTTTTACTTTGAACCAAATCGAGCATATATATTGGTGTGAAGTTGACTTTCTGCCACATAACATGCACCTGTACTGGTCATTAGCAGAGCCTTAATGGCTATGAATAAGATAAGTCCACAACAGCTTGAGTTATGTTACATATTACCAAAGAGTTATTCACAGTCAGTAAATGAAGAAACTTTGTTCAGCATGAGAATCGAGGAAGCAATCACAACCATCCATTATTTTATCAAAAATCTCAAAAGGGGACCGCATGATCAACCAGACAACCACTGTCATGATCACCAAACTTTAAAACATGATGCGTTTGGTGCTCGCCGCATCTGATAATTAGCGAAAGTCCACCACTAGCTAAAACAATTGCTGACGATGCTCTGTCCCTTAAGAGGAACAACTCTAACCAGACATTGTGGAGGCTGTTGGGGGTGGATTCTTTTTCCATATGCAGAAAGGTTAGTGACAAACAAAGCATACAAAAAGCTAAACTTGGGTCTCTGTGTTATTTTGGTGACTCAGTTTAGCATATAATGTATCGCACTATTAACCCTTTTTGGAGTAATCCATGCATGGTGAATCACTTCTCACCATTCCCATAAAAAAACAAAAGAGATCTAACAGTCTCTCAAGTCAGATGTACTATTGGTTCACAGCCTTATCTACAATCTGGATCTGTTCCCTCTTCGGATTTCCTTGTTTTAAAGCTGAGTGTTAATAGCACAGCATCAGTAAAACGCATATTTCTACCTATGTGGGGTTTTTTAAATGTGAACCATGTGAATGCATATTGTAGCGACCCTGTGACCCGTGTTATAAGGTGAAAAAGATAAGTTGTGTTACACGAAAAATACATGGCTGTTCTAGTGTCACTATCAAACTTTTGACTATTTCAGTGAGACATATTTATTCTTTCTGTGCAAGTTGTAAAAAGGCTAAGAACTTCACTTTTCCTGGCGTTTCCGTGTTAATGGAATCAACAATCAACAAAAATAGAAACAGATAAGCTGTTATCAAATTGTAAGAAGAACTTGTCTATGTAAGGCAACTTAATTTAGATTCGATGGATGCAGAACAACACTGAATGTCATATGTATCAAGACTATGTAACCACCGAGTCTTATCTTATTTATTAACATAAAGAAAAGGAAATGAAGATGACTCATGGTAAGGAGCAAAACTAAGTAGAAGAAATCAAAATAGATAGACAAGGTGAAGCAAAGCCCTACGAAAAAGAGCTCATGCCTTTCTATTTTCGGCGTCAAACTTCCATTGCCACCACCAACCAATGTTTTAACAGATCTACCAATATTTAATAGAAGCATCACCTGACCATAAATGTAACTACAACTGAAAAACTCTTTGCTTACCTTCTTTAGGCAATAATCAACAGAACACAAGGACAGAAAGTGACTAATAAACCAAGAACATAAAGAAAACGAGAAGTCATATTTCCCTAGTCTCTATGGAGGTCAAGGAAACAGTTGTTGTATCAAAAAAATTGTGTGTTCCCTAATCACAGATGAAAGACCCTATTTTTAACAAACAAACAAGTGTTGATGGTGTGAAGTAAGTGAACATGGACAATAGTAATTATTCTTGGATTGAATTTTTGGTTGAACACATCAGTGAAAAACAGGAGAGTAAAAGATAAGAACTTTTAAACCCTCTTGGATTTATGAATCAGGAAGGGGTAAGAGAATGACCTCTCGAGTCCTTAGTGAGCTTTGGAGATCTTTATATGGTCGCTTTTAATTAGCTTCCTCTAGATTCAGCTTGATCCAATCCACTCCCACATTGGATTGGACTTACCTTGATCAAGTTCAATAACAAAAAAAAGTTACTAAAAGAATAAAGACAAAAGGAAAGCTATAACCATACATTCCACACAGTAAGAAGGCAACAGAGCACAGTGAAAAGTCTAGATGGAAAGAAGTTTTCGCAAAAAGGCACATATTCTACACCAAGGTCAAATCAAGGAAAAGCTAAGAACCCAGTTAAAGAGCATAAAGGTTATATTATTAACTACGAGATTTAAATGCTTCTTCTCTTTTTTAAGTACAGTAAGATTCCCGGAAAACAAATTTTGTTCCTGCTGAGATGAGAGAGAGCTGTCTAATTATTTGCCTTTCGAATCCATAACACAAATTGTTACATCACACTCCCTTCTACAATCAGACATCTGGAACCCTATCGTAATCCCAAAAAACCTCAAAAATTCTTTAAAATGTAAAGCAAAGATTGGAGCAATCGACTCACCAGTCACCACCATTGTGAGCTACTGGAAACAGTGTCCGCGAAGGCGAAGATTGAGACGGGAACGACCAAAATATTACGCGCGGCTTGTAGTGTTTTTTCTAAGACATTTCGTACTGAAAAGACATGTTTTAATAGACCAGGATTTAATTTTAGGATCCCAAAAGATTAACACATGTAATTTGCAGAACTCATATATATATAAGTTAAACTGTAAATATTTCAGATTATCTCCAAGTCTTGAAAACAAGAAAAATGAGAAAGCATCAAAACAAAAGGTTCACATATGCTTTTTGTGTCTTTGGGAGTTTTCTCTTCTTTGAGTTGGTAAGGATTGTCTGAAGGTGCAAACCAGAGACCCATTAGGGTAATTAAGTGTAGACACAGTAGCAAACCCGAGGAGGCTGGTGTTGATGGATACACGTTCCAACATAGCTCTATACCAACGAACAAGACCAACCTTTTTCAGTCAAAAGATAAACAAGAAGACAGGTGTTACGGTTTCGCATTTTCTCACTGTCGCTTCGCTACAGGTAAATAATAATGCAGGTAGAAAATTACCGTAGCCAAGTGGGAAACAGTGTTCTCCATAGCAGATAAGGCAGCGAATAGAAGTACCTGTTATGATATCAGATGAGTATTTATCGTTTAAGGCCAAAAAAAAAAAAAACAACAGTCAAATTAGTTTTGTTACCATGAGTAGAACTGGTAGTGGAGAGAGCGAGCACATACAATGCCAATGAAATTCCCAACAAACATGGCCGTGACAATATCTGCGAATCAAGTAGAATTAGTATAAGTATAGACATGGAAAAATTTATGCTATAAGGACTGTAAAAGCTTACGTTCTTTCGTAGGAATCCCTGAGGTTGAGGCATCACTGAACGAAAGTGAAGACGGAAGCGTCAAGAAGAAATGCCTAGAACGCATGAAGCCTATAATCCCGCCTTCACGCCTAAGAAAATTCAACATATTCGCTATAATGAATACTACACACACAATATCGACTGAGGTCTGTGGTAGTACAAAATAACGCTGCTTTGTGAGAAATAATTGTGTGTACTTACTTGCACCATTTATAATTCGCAAACGCAGCAAGAAGGCAAAGGTGAACAATGAGCAAGCATACTGCAAACTCTTTGGACACAAAAAGTCGTTCTGGTACAAATTTGAAGTTAACAGACCTGTTGAGAGCTCAAACTAGAGTTAGAGCTAAGAAGATGCATGCAGATTCCATCAGCATGTTTATTAGATTCAGTGGGAGAGGAGAAGGGAATACCAGAAGTGAATAAAAACACGCCCAAGATCAAAAGCGTTCGCTATGTATGAAACCGGATATGTGATCAGAAAGGGCAATCCCACGAGTATCTGTATAACCAACCATTCATCGACCAGTTGGATGGTAGTCCTTGCATAATCAAAATATAAATTCGCTGATACTGCAACTCACCTATTTACATTGGAGAAACAATTAACAAGTTTCCAGCTTTCCATAGAGAAGCAATACTAGGCAGGAAAATTGGTGAACAATGGGACTTTTTAAGAGAAAAAGTGAAAACCTGAACAAGAGCTGCACCCGCTAAAGCGGACACCACTCCAACTATATTCATGGCCTGTGAATAGTACAAAACTTCACATATGAAGAACCAATGCTAGAAGAATAATAAAGCAAAATCCATAAGCTAATTTTCTTCCTCTGACATATATACCTTTAGTAGCAGAAGTAACAAAGGTGGAGCATACAAAAGTACATTCATCTTTACCGAAACAGCTCCACTGTATCAAAAGAAAAGGTAAGCAGACTTAGTCAATTTCAAGGATAGAGAAGAAAAAAAAAAAGATGTTGACAGCAAAAGCAGCAATCATCTTACCTGAAAACAACCATCCCGAGGTGCCATTTACGATAGAGAAAGAGAGCCAAAGACGCATGTAGGAGAGTCATGGCAAAACAATCATTAAAGAGACGGAGAACAAAGATTGAATGTATTCTCTTGGATAAACATAGTAGACTTAGCGCCCACCATGGCACCTGAAAAAGGAACAAGGAGGAATAAGTCTACTCAATACTCTTGCACGAGAAGAAGTCTAAAGAAATAAGGATTCATATATACCACATCAGTCTTGACATAGATGAAGAGGACGATCGCCAGATTGACAATGTAGAGAACACCAAAAAGTATCTGCAACATGTGTGAGAGTAAAGTTAAGGGATATGTCAAAAGAGAGCTGAATGCAAGGGACTCAAGAGAGAAGACAATACCAAGTACCTGAGCTGGGTAGACTTGTCCTCCAGTTAAGCTCTGCACTGCAGAGTAAACATAGAGGAAACCGGCCGGGTAAACCAATGGCCCTGTATCCCCTTTCAGGTTCCCATAGTCTCTCTCTCCCCGAGAAACCCACTCACCTGCCCCAATTTGACAAAATAAAAACCAATACTTTCAGTAAAAGACGACACTTTGACCATTGACTCCGAGATCTGAAGACGAACCTGTGACATGTAAGCATCCCAATCGATCTTCGTGTCTGTTATAAACAAAAAAAAGGACGGATTCAGATTAATACCATGATTCCCAATGCCCATTTCGAGAGACACGGAAGCAATAATGTGAGGAATTAAAAGATCTCACATGGAACATAGGCGACGATAAGTGCGACGAGGATTGCATCAGCAAGAATTAGCGCGAATACGAATGGAATTGTAGGGTTTTTGAAGAGATCGGATCGAACCGTGTCCTTCCCGTGCCGGCGGCTACGAGAAGCTCTCAAACTCGCCGGTGATGAGGCTCCCGCCATGGAAAACAGAGCAAATCGCACCAATGTCTACCCAACGCCGCGTAACAGACAACTACTTCCTTTCCATATACGACTCCCCCCCCCCTCTTTTCTTTAATTAGCCCAAATCAAAAGTATTTATTGGGCTTATTAACTTAGTCGGTTTTAAGCCCAACAAAAACTTTTTTAATGTATATCGAAAATATCTATATGAAGCGATAAATATAAAAGAATAGAATAGCAAAGTAAGATCATGGGCATTGGTTGGGACAAAAAATTGGTTCCTCAAATATATTAATCTTATTTTCAGAGTTTCTTAATTTTAGTATGAACATTGGTATCTCTCACAGTTGGTCCCCTAAAAAAATAATATTATTTTTTATTTTAAAAATTAATTATATAAATTAAGAAGTAAAATCATATTAAAGTTTTAATTCAAATAAAACATATAACATTAACATTAAAAATATAAGAAAATTACAAAGTTACAAAAACTTGGAAAAAAAAACAAAACATACAATTAAAACATTAAAAATAAAAACATAAACCATACAAACATCATAAGTTAAAACAAACATTTTATTTCAACTTCTAGTAATGAATAACGTAATAGTTCTTTTACGTAATCATAATTGGTTTATTGAATCACAACTCACAAACATCTCGGTACAATGCTCTTCTTATACAACAACAACAACAACAAACACATACATTACCGTGATTTACAAAGTTAAAATCAATGTTTCTTCACTAAACTCTCTATAAACTCGTTAATGCTCCGATCAGAGCTTCCTCCTTCACTCATTGCCTTGACAGCCAAATCTTTCCACTTCTTAGAACTCTCTCTAATCTTAACACTACTCTCTCCTTCCATCACTCCTTTCAAACACCTCACCACCTCTTCACTCTTCACAATCCCTTCACAAGCGTCCTCTTTTGCTCTATAGTAACCTGCTCCAAGGCTTCAGCCAAGTCAACTTAACCTATGGTTTGCAACAAAAATACAAAGCCCTGACTCAATATCTCATCCTAAACCAATCCTAAAAAACCAATACAGAACCATGAAAATGCAGCTTTGCAGCTTTACCTCACTGAAGATTATATCTCTATTCCTCCTGAGAAGCTCCAATACCTAATCACACACACACACAAAGCTGTCATCTAAATTTAATACCACTCTAAATCTAACCAGCATGTCTCAAAGCCATTCTCAAACACAGTTTCTTCACTTTCTTGGAGACAAGATTGAGAAAAGATCTTTGATTTAATGATACAAGACCCTTATTAACAAAAACAAAACTTCACAGATGCACCTTTCGAATTAAACAGTTATTAGAAAAACAAAGCGTCATTCACTAAACAAATATCTAAAGGTTTCATCAACATGGAAAAAGAAAGGCGTTGGAGTTATCTAACCGAAAGTGCAATAGCATAACCACCAAAACTAGAAGTAAAACTATAAGATAGAACACGAGCATAAAAATAAAATACGAACGAGAGAGAGACCAACCTCGGTAATCAACACTAGAGTTGAGCTTGACAACAACTGGTCTACCACGAATAGACTTCAAGAAATCATTAGGAGTCTTAGTTGTTCCAGTAGCTTTCTCTCTGATTCCACTCATCTTTCTTTTCTTTGCTTAATTACCACAATCAACAACAAATTAGATCCAAAATCAAACAAGAACGTTTTTCCCCCACAAAGCCAACAAATTTAAGCAATAACTTTGGTGTCAGCAATTCAAAATCAAGAAATCAATCCAATTACATAGAGCCCTTGAGGCAAATGAATCATCTTTGATTCGTAAACTCGTAGCAATATCAACGATTACTCAATGACCCTAAAACCCCAAACCTCGACTAATTCAGGGAAGAGAGAGCGCGAATCACTTCGAAATACGAGAAATTTCGAAATAGATTGCAGCAACAGACGAGTATGGGGAAACTATGAACAACGAACCTCGAGTCGGCGATCAAACTGCAAACGGCTTCGGTAATTTGTCAAGAATTTCGGTGAGAAGAACGGATCAGCTTCGTGAAATCGTCGAGGATCGGTATCGGTTTGTCGTCGCCGTCGAGAGAAAGAAAGAAGACACGAGAGAGTCCGAAAAAAAATGAAACGATACATCGAGTTTTTCTCTCACCCCACCCATAAAACAACAACCTATTAGAGCATGACACGTGTTATGAGGGACGCATAAAAATTGTCCCGTTTGTAGGAACGTATCTATGATTTTTCTATTATTTCGATTTAAATTAAAAAGATTAATTATGTAGGATGGACCAAGGACAGACTGATGCACATGCTCTAAGACCTTTTGCATCACAATTAGAAGAAGAGGAGGAGGAGACAAAGTGATGAGAAGAGATCAGTTCACTCGATTTTCTTTTAGATAAGGAATCATAGCCATCCAATCATTTTGAAGCGACATGTCAGCCCCCTAATCATAATATTCTAATAATTTTTTTATATAAAGTATTATAATATTATTATAGGTGCAGCAAAATCTATATATACATTTTTTTAGTACGTTTTGTGTTTTACCATTTTATTTAGAATATTTGCAAAATTAATCGAGTGCCATTTGTTTAATTATTAAAACTTAAACATAAACTGTGTAATAAAATCCTATCGAAATCAAGGTTAATTTCAATAAAAGAAAAAATCTGTTAGTATCCCTAAATTATCTCGGCTTAATTAATAGTTTCCATTTAAAATTAAAATATTTTATACATTTATTGAAGAAATATACATAATATTAACTTAAAATCGAGAATAGAAACAAACAATATCTCCAATTTCCTAACCAAGGATAACAAAGAGAACGATTAAATGCTAACAATAAAGCGTGCAATCAAAATCAAATCTTTGTGTTCAAAATTTAAAATAGTTATATCAAAAAATATTGTTCGACAAATGATTCTACAAATATGACTATCATATTAATATTAATATATATATATATATATTTAGCATTCATTTCAGATTGCAAAAAGATTTGATCACCACAATATTCTAGACTTTCTTTTAAACATAAACCTAACTATTACGACCTCTATAAATAATCTTTCACCAGATACAAAGCAAATTAGCATATCAATGTTCTATCAATATAGCGTTTTTTCTTTCTACACCACCAAAAAAAAAACCTTATGCCAAAGATCCCTTCAAGAAAGTCCACAACATTTTCGTAGGTTTATTTGATATGGTTAACGTGAAAAATACAATTTGGATCTCAATTATGTTTAGGAGATCGTTTGACTATAAAGGAAAGGTGTAATGTTGCTTTTGAAGAGCCTTGGTGCTCATCCTTATATTATTCATCTGTTGAATTCTTTGAAAATCAATTATATACTATTTCACTCTTTGTGTAGTTGAAAAAGTATGGGATTGAGCAATAATACAGAAATAAAATACATAAACGGGTTCTTTTACAAATACAAAACTATATATTTGCTAATGCCATCCTTTTTTTTACAGAGGAGCACTGAAATCTATGTTATAAGTATCGACCCAAAACCAGTCTTGGTTAGTTTTTATTCTTATATCATTTTTTTTATTGAATCAGGGTGTTCGAAATGTAGGTGTCGCTAGCTGCAACAACAGTACAAAGTCAATAAGGAACGATGGAGGAATAATAAGTGTACATATTTTTATTGTTGCGCTAAAAAACTTTGTATTAAAACATGGTCAAATTTTATTACTTTGATGCTTCTATGTTATATTTTAGTTGGACAAAAGTTATTATCATGCTTTTTTTTGTTTTTTTGAAGGAATTACCAAAACTAACAATTCTCATAATTCACATAAACTATATACATTACCGTGAAAAAATTATAACAATAAAAAATGCTAATTTGATGAAACTTGACAAAAACCTATCTTGATTTTGGTATTAGTCCCATATAGGATGACTTAAGTGGGATTGTTATTCTCTTTTAAACACCTTTTAATGTGTACCACATAGCAAATATATAACGAGACTATACATATACCACGGGTTATATTATTTCAAAATAAATCTTATAATTGTAATAGTATAATTAAAAACCTGTAAAATCTTATTACATTTAATTTAATAATAAAAATGTCCTGTGGATTAAATTCTATAAGTAAACCTTAGAAAATAATTGAATAAATTAATTATTAACTAATTTCATAATTTAGCTTCTTATTTATTTTTATATTTTTGTTAACAAAAGATCAGCTCGTATGAGCCAATTTTTATTATATTATTCAACATAAAAAAACACAATCAAGTGGTATACCACGGGTCAAAACTTAGATAACATTGTAGCACCTATATTAAAAATCAAAGAAACTTAACCATTTTATTTAAAATCATATATGAACATTAAAATCGTCTTATTAATTCAATAAATATTTATAGGTATACAATCTAAAATTTAATAAAACAACAACAAAATAACAAACAAATACTCCCTCCGTTTCAAAATATAGGATGTTTTAAGCAAAACACGCAGATTAAGAAGTCTTTACTTTTAACAAGTTCAATCAATCGAAACAATACGCATAATATAAAATACTAAACTAATCTAAAAGTTACATATTTTAAATATTAAAAAAATAAAAATATAGTCCGCGGTGTACCGGGTTAAATCCTAGTTTACTTATTAAAAAACAACAACTAATTTTACCACTTTTATAGGATTATTTTATGGACTACATTTATCCCCTATATATTAAAGGAGAAACATTTTGGTGAAAAAGCTGTGTGTCATTATAGAGCTCAGTGCACCATTTAGCAAAATCCTCAATTTTTCTAATTAATTACATTTTTGTGCCATTGTATTTATTGACAATTTTTTTTAAGAAAGTCCATAAACGAAAATCCTTCCCATGAATACATTTGATCCTATAAATACATTCTTTCAGCGTGATAGCCAGAGCCAAAAAAAAACTATTAAACAAAAAAAATTTGGACTCATAGACTGTTTGATATTTTTTGCCCAAAAAAAACAAAAAAAAAGACTGTTTGATATTTAAGGAAAATTTCGCCTAAAATATATGTGAATAATCAATCAATCAGAAAACGAATATTCGTTACCTAATTCACACCTACATAAATTCCTTTCAAAAAACTACATAATTATCAGGTTTATCAATTGTATATTTCAATTAAGATTTCAATTAAGTTTTCAATTAAGATTTCAATTACGACTCCTAAATAAGTGCGAGTCCTCTAAATGAATTCATTGTCTTTCCAAAAACATCATACAATAATAAAATCAAATATACACCAAAACGCAATAATATACGTTATACGAGAAATTTTGGCTAAATGTTTTTTAAATAAGGAATTACTTATTAAGAGCCTCACAACAAGCAAACTAACTAATTGCGCCTTAAACTCCGAAATCATTTACCTAAACCAATATTTTGTGATCCATGAAAAAACTTAATTAGTGGGAATTGTATTTTCAAAACTTTAATACAAAAACCCTTACTGGAATTACAAAAGTACTATATATACGACTTTCCTATCATCATCATTTCCATCAGTTCACCATCAAACTTATTCAAAGTTTCAAAACATTCTACCTATTATTTTCTCATGGCTTCTTTCAACAATGTTGCTGATCTGAAACCATTCAAGAATATGTGGAAGATCAAGGTGAAGATCATCAGAGTGTGAAATGAAAATTTATTTGTTATCTTAGTTTTTTAACAAACAAAACACGTTATTAGTATATTATTTTTAAAAAATCTTAGTTATTTAACAGAAAACAAGTATTTAGAATAACGCAACACATCTCAATTTTAAAGAAAACAATGTTAGAGTTACTAATGACCTATTAACAAAAAAATATTTATGAGTATCGATACTTACCATAATAACAGGAGTTAATTGATCCATCATCAAGGGCTACGCCTATGGTGCTCTATTCTTATGCCAACCTATCGTAACCAAAAAAATGATAAAAAGAAGAGTAATACCATTGTCAAGGGCTACACCCATGATGCTCTGTTGTTATGCCAACATATTGAAACCTAACAAAATGGAAAAAAAGAAGAGTAATACCATTGTCATCTGATACGCCTATGATACTCTGTTGTTATGCCAACCTATCGAAACCAATAAAATGTGTATGTAAGATAAGTAATACCATTCTACAACCTTTCTAACAGGGGAAGTTTAATCTATAGTATACATTTTAAATATTATTACAATTAAGCATAGTATGACAAAATAAGGATCATACACATGGAAGATACATAATATGATTCATATCCCCTATATATTAATAGAGAAACACATTCTTGAAAAAGCTGATGTGTCGTCTTCACAAAACTCGAGACACATTTAGCTATTTAACCTCATTTAGATTTATTATTTACAACTATATGTCATTATGTTTCTGAATATAAAAAAACAAAATGTGTGATTTTTAAAAAGTTTATCACATAATTTTATTAATATTAATTAAGTATAAACTTTAACTCTATATTTTATATTAGAAAAAATGATTTATTGAAATGCATCAGATCTCACAAATACAACCGAGATGATGCAAAGACATTTTGCGGCTCAAAATATTTAAAGCCATTGTGGGATGGCTTAATGGACGGGTTTGACTGGATTGACAATTTTATGTAAATTATCCGGTTTATGTAATTTTAGTTTATTACAATTTTTATCTGATTTGATAGTTCAAGATTTTGATGAAAAAACTAACGATCACTAACTCGGTTCAAATTCTATCCAGATCTGCCACCATGTCAATCTAACATTTAGGGTGAAACGATTACTATTATAATATTTCATTAACTTGATGAATTCAAAAATATAAGCTTAAATGTTATATTAAATAAATATATTTACAAATGTAATAACTCAAACAAAAATTTCACTCCGTGCAACAGCACGGGTTGTTACCTAGTTTATTTTTATTTTTAGAAAATTGACCCTTTCTTCTATTATATCATTGGTGTAGCAATTTTTTACTTTAAAAAAACTATTTTTAACATTTGTGTAGGATTATTTTATAGAATACATTTATTTCTTTCTATTTCTAGAAATAAACCATTTCTTCTATATATACTTGATAACTGTGTTATATACATTCTCATACAAAAAAAAAAAGAAAAAAAATATAAATCAAAAGTAAACAGAAAAAAGAAAAGGATGAACAAAAGAACAAGTAGTGCGAATGTCACTGGTTTCATCACTCGTGTGATGATTTTGTTGTTGATTTTTACAGGTATGTATACATTATGACATATGAAATATTGTCCATATATTATTTGTGTTTGAATATATAAGATATAACTATTGCATATTTATTTACGGGAGGTGATGACAATTTCCCCAAATGATCGGATCTGATTGTATACTAAGCGATTATTATTTCCTTTCGACAGAAGGAAATCAAGCCAATGTTCTGATCACAAAAAAAAAAAAAACAGTTGTATATTTAGTTATTTGCTAATATCTTTAAACATATTTAACATGCATGATTTCATTAGCTGATTGTGTATATGCCAGACATACAATAATGTCATTTATTGCTTAAGTTTGCACTTGAAAACTTTATTTTACAAGAAAAGATGTATTTTCTAAATATTGTAAATGATATTTAATTTTTAAAAGTAGAAACTGAGCAAACCCAAACCATATATTTTTGAATTTTAAATATACAATTTAAGTTTGTTCTAGTAATATATTACAAAAACAGAAATATGCCTTTTAACAAAAAAATATGTTGTGTTTTCTTTCTTTAAGGAATATCAATTGGAGACCAATGTGCCATGAGAACTACAGACAGTGTCGCCTGAGATTTGTAATAAACCTATAGGCGCTAAATTATGTCAGCGAGCTTGCCAGCACGGATTGGTTCATAATTCTAAATTCGGCACATGTATGACTACACCGAAAGGAAAAGTTTGCACATGTCACGACTGCGTACTTCCATAATCAAAAGATTTTATATGTGCACATTTTATATTAGTTTACTGTAAAATAATTATATGTCTAAATTATTTCAATCACAATTAAAGTAAATAAATGATTGATTTTGTTTAAGTGTAATACTACTATGGTGGCCTTTCTTCTGAAAGATACTACTATGAGGACCTCATATACTTATTGAATTATCTGAATTATGTCAATATGTATTGTCTTTAGTTGATTTTAAATTCATTAGCTGATTGTGAATACCAAATGCACAACAAAGCTACCATTCACTTTAACTCTTTTTAAAAGCATGCATTTTATTAAACAAAACAATATCTTCTACATTCCCTTTTCTTCTTTCTTCCATTAATTTCCTCTTCTCATCTAAAAAATGAACAGGTTGTTTAGTAGAGATATGAGTATTCGTTCGTTTTTATTGATATATGTATTACAGAATAAAGTCGACGCTACTGAAGTTCATATATTCTTAGTTTTGTAAATTTTTAGTCTCTTACAATTTTTTAACATATTCGGTTTTCCTGTTTTTGATCTGTTGAATAACTAGGCGTGCCATTTTCTTTTTGTGTGGCTAATGTTTTCACCTCTCAAATGTGTAGATTTTATTTTTTGATTTTTCTTCAGAATGTTCGATTAGATGTTGAAACGAAATGGATGATGTTGTATTTTGGCAGTGCTTATGTTATGTTCTTATAAGTGTGGTATCGAAATTCAGAGGATCTCTGATTTACAATCAACCATTTCAACGATTATTATTATTAGTTTGAGAGAACAAACGACACAAGAGGTTTTAACAAATTATTTCTTATCATAATATTGTAGAAGTATTTTTATACATGTTGATGCGGGATTCAGCACCCGACATACCGAGCTAAGCCGGAAATATTATTTGATCATTTAACCGGAATCCGGTTAAGCATCCGATTATGTATCTCAAGTTCAATTCGGGAGAGGAAGGCCTAACTTGGAGAAGAAGAAACGATTTTCACTTCGAACGGCGGCCGACTCAAGGAATAAAGCAACTTTCCTTATTTCAGTTCATCTCATAAGGAAAGTGAATATATTATGCACATCTATCTACATGTATAAATAAGGAGAGATTTCTCCATTGTAACGCCATCCATCATTGAATACAATTATTCAGTTCTCTCCTTGTTCTTAGCAAAAACCCTAACTTGCCGAGATCAAATTCCTTTTCTTTAAAATCCAAAGCTTAGATCGGTTTTCTAGAGAGATAGCTTCTTTGAATTTGTTTTCCCTTCAAACAAATTCATTGTGGAAATCTAGTTTCTACAATTGGTGCCGTCGTGGGGACGCAAATCGTCTCTAAAAGTTACTCTCTAAGGAAATCCTGTCGAAAAGTTCTCGGAAAAGCCTACGAGAATGTCTTCACTCGTCAATGAAGTCTCCGCGGCAAACCGCACTGCCTCTGTCGTGTCTGACGGCACGTTCTAGACAACAATGCAACACAAAGCGGCACTCCAGCCAAGCAGGTGACTGCCGTTTATGTTTGTCGGCCCACCGACACAACAATCAAGCCAACCGATACTGCTTCGAACTCTCAGTTGGCGTCAGATCTGAGGGAGAAACCAGCCAAGGAGTAAGACGAACTCTCGAAGAGCCAGTCGACCTTGATCCGTGATCGTCCCAAAATTGTGTTATGCAAATTCATCAGACATGGTGCTTATATGAAGCAAGCACGTGTCCACACTTTTTCTTTTTTTTTTTTTTTGACGATACGTGTCCACACTTTTTCATAAACTCGGATTCATATAATCGCATACGAAAAAACAATTAATTGGGCGTTCCACGTCTACACATTTTTATCAACTACTCGGCTTGTTTTGTCCCCACGTGTCTCTCTCCATGCTTCTTTAAAACGATCACCTCCTGATTATTCTCTTATTGACTAAGCTTCTTCCCTCTCATTAACTTTCTGAAATCTCAATCTCACTTAATCAACTCTTGTTTCTTTCGGTTCTGTTTTTGTGTGGACGTTCTCTAATGGATTCTCAGGACATCAGGTACCGTGGCGGAGACGACAGAGATGCCGCAACCACGGCTATGGCCGAGACGGATAGAAAACACGCTGACGACAACAACAAAGGAAAACTCGATCAAAAGAGGGCCATGGCGAAACGCGGTCTTAGGTCTCTGACCGTAGCGGTTGCGGCTCCTGTCCTCGTGACGCTCTTCGCCACGTATTTCCTCGGCACAAGCGACGGCTACGGGAACCGTGCTCGGTCCTCGTCTTGGATCCCACCTCTATGGCTCCTACACACCACGTGTCTAGCATCGAGCGGTCTCATGGGCCTGGCTGCGTGGCTCGTATGGGTCGACGGTGGTTTTCACAAGAAGCCTAATGCTTTGTATCTTTACTTGGCTCAGTTTTTGCTTTGTTTGGTTTGGGATCCGGTTACGTTTCGGCTCGGGTCGGGAATAGCGGGGCTTCCGGTGTGGTTGGGTCAGTCTGCGGCGTTATTCGGATGTTACAGGGCGTTTAGTGAGATAAGCCCTGTCGCTGGTAATCTGGTAAAGCCGTGTTTGGCTTGGGCTGCGTTTGTAGCCGCTGTTAATGTAAAGCTTGCAATCGCGTAAACGTCACCATTTTTGTTTGTAGAGAGAGAGAGAGAGAGTCATGTAAGCGTGTTTTTATGAGTGTTGTGTTTTTTTTTTTTCTTGTGTGATATATATACATAAAAGATGTCTTGCGATCCAATGTTCTGCTCATTGTGGAGTAACAGACATGAACTTGATATACTTAAAAGAAATAAATACTATATATTAGTTCATTCCTCTTTTGCTTAGAACCATACAGACAAACTAAACGACCAAAGCACCTACTGTTTCTAGTTATTTTATCATGTTCATGTTTGTTACTCCGCAGTCCGCAATGATTGTTAATGGGCCGTTGACAGTGTGTACCTTCTTTCCAAAACAATTTTTAAGGGCTTTTTCAGTTAGTGGTAACACAAATATTAGGCCCAATAAACTTTAAAGACGTGATGATGTGATTGTGACCGTGATGTAAAGTAGAAATAAAAAATGTAGATGATAGATAGCGAACGAGAGGTGCTTCGGCTGTTGATTTTAGTATTATACCCTCGAGCCTCGTGCCAACGGAATGGCCGTGCCTATCGTGCAACAGTCTCCAACCCATGCCACAACACGTGTCGTAAACGGTCCATTAGAAATATGACATCTGTTACTACGACAGCTGTTCTAGCGGTCACTCGTCTGTCTCACAACCCAATCCCTTTGCTTTTCAACAAAGCCTAAAAAGAGAAAAGAAGAGACATGCCACGTGTGCTTTTTTTGACCAGTTTCAAAATACAGTAGTAGTCTTTTTAAAGACAGAGAGAGGCTCATCTGTAACGGCTCCACGTTTTGACTACAATGGCGGAAGATGAAATCGTAGTCGAAGAAGAACAATCACCGGAGGAGATAGTAGCTGCACCATCTGATTTGCCTTCTTCTTCACCGTCGTTTGTGGTGGAAGAAGACGATGACATGAAGCTCAAGCACTTGGAATTCATCCAAGTCGCGGCGGTCTACTTCGCAGTCTGTTTCTCGACGCTCTACGAGTTCGCTAAAGACAACGCTGGTCCCCTCAAACTCGGTGTAGAGAACATCGAAGCTTCCGTCCAGACCGTGCTCTCGCCATTATACGACAAATTCCACGACGTTCCCTTCAAGCTTCTCCTCTTCGTCGATCGTAAGGTAAATTATTAGATCAGTGAGATTCTTCCATTCCCGCCCTTTCCTAGGGAGGGTTTCAACTGATGATAAGTACGTGAGTTTGCTTTGCTTTTCAGGTGGATGATGTGTTCTTCGATGTTGAGCCATACGTTCCTTCCTTGGTGAAGCAAGCTTCAAGCCAAGCGCTAACGGTGGCCTCGGAGGTGCAACGAGCAGGCGTCGTGGACACAACCAAGAACATCGCGAGGAGCGTCCGGGAGAAGTACGAGCCAGTGGCGGAACATTACGCAGTGACGCTGTGGCGTTTGCTGAATCAAGTGCCGTTGTTCCCGGAAATTGCTCAGCTAGTGATCCCCACGGCGTTTTACTGGTCAGAGAAGTACAACGATGCTGTTCGTTACGCCGGCGACAGAGACTACTACGTGGCTGAGTATCTACCGATGATTCCTATTGAGAAGATCTCTGATATTTTGGAACAAGATCAATGCCGAGCTGACTACTCGGACTAAACGAAGCCAAAGATTCCTTCTTCTTTTGTTAAGCATTTACATGTACTCTGTTTCTGCAATTTTTGCTATGCTATTTCAAGATGCAATCTTTTCTTTGATGTTTCATTAAATCAATTTGCCTTTTTAAGTAACAAGAGAAAGAGAGACATAAAGGAACTGCCCTCTTCACTGTTATACAGACACAAGACGCAGTAAACAGTTGTCGTTTCTTTTAGTAAGGAGAGTGTCTGTTTTTCTTGCGGTTTCTGGGAGGCTTAACGACCAATTCACTTGAAGTCCAAGACCGGTTAATCTCGGTAGAATTCTCGTCGGATTTCCAGCAACATAGCCGCCCGTCTTCACCACCTGTCCATCCAAATAACCCTGCAGCTCCTCCATACTCACATGGCATTCGCAGAACACTCCTTACTACATCTATGTGTCCTCCACCAAGAATGGCTTCAGCAGAACCGACTGATCCAGGCCCTTCACAATTCACCGGAAAATAACCAATGGTTCCTGCGCAGGTTCCACCGATCACCCACAAGTCATCACCCCCTGGACAATGGCAATCAACAAAATAATCAACCTGTAAAAGAGCAATGAGAAAAGTCTTTCAGTAATCATTCGTCAGGTTGCTCGTTAGTGTTATTGTATTCGTTCAAAGGAAAAGAATGAGATTATTACATTATCTTGAGTCCAGCTTTCAGATGCGAGTTCCCGAGCTTTCTCTAGGTTGATTTCACAGCTTCCATCTTGCCAATTCCAAACACTAGAACAGAGTAAACAGATTAGAGACGGTGTAATTAACAGACTAAAGATGAAGAGGAGTGGCGCAAAAGAGTACCACCTTAGAGTTTCTATATGAGTGAGACACCAGAGCTTTTTATAGCAATCCCCAAGGAAACCTATTTTGCCAATTGAAGTTCCTACGTTGATCACCTAAAGAAAGAGGAAATGGTTTAGTAGTCTGGCATATTAACTATCTCAATGCAGCGAAAGAAGTTTGAAAACTTACAGTTTCGAGATGATCATCATCATTGATAT
Organism: Camelina hispida; assembly: GCA_023657505.1. Lineage (NCBI taxonomy): Eukaryota > Viridiplantae > Streptophyta > Magnoliopsida > Brassicales > Brassicaceae > Camelina > Camelina hispida. The sequence continues at coordinate 166,845 of CP094634.1, read as the reverse complement.
CACCTTCAGTGTTAAAAAGACATATCAATCCATCCACGGAAGCTGAGAGAAGCTTGTTTGGGTTGTTAGGAACGAAGCGTACCTGTGATATAGCAACACCCACGCAGCAGAGTTAAGTCCTAGTGGACTAAACAAGAAACTAGTTCGGCTGGCTCTATAGATGATGGAAAAGACTTGAGAACTTAAAACAACATGAGAGAGGAAGATAATAGCAAAACAAACCTGAGTGACGTCGTCTCCGTGAGATTCCTCTAAACAAGCAACTTGCTTCGAGTTTCTCCAATCCCACAGAAGAACCTGCACCCATGACCTCAGATTGTAACAAGCTATATATATAGCTGGAACATAAGAATTGGGCCTTTGAAACATATATATAGAGATAAAAGGAAAGATACAAAAGGGTCTTAATAACCTGCTCTTTGCAGCCACCAGCCAAAAGATGATCTGAAGCACCACCATAGGAGAAGCTGAAAACCTCCTGACCATTCCCAGCATCAATACACGAAACCTGAAACACCCCCACGACCAACAAACAACTTAAACATTTATAAAATCAGATCAGAGCTTCACTAAGTTAGTTAAATCCTCACCTGTTGAAAAGTTCGCGTATCCCAAGATCGAATGGTTCCGTCGGAGGAACAGGAGTGCAAAAGGTGAGGAGACACAGCAGAGTCAGAGGAAAACGCAATTTGATTGACGGTATCAGAGTGACCTTTGCATTCGCCGTAGTATTGACCAGTGACAGGGGAGTAGAGCTTGACGGTGTTGGTAGATAACGAAACCGCAATAGCTGTCCAATCGAACCTGTGGGACAAAAACAAGAGCTGGGGTCTCAAATCAATGAACCTAACTTTGGTAATGGTAAAAGAGCAAAAGGGAAGAGAGGTCCTTTTTAATTGTACTTTGGGACAATCTGGAAGACGTAGTCAGAGCCAAAGTTGGTCTGAATAGAGTTCTTCAGCCCAAATTTCTTCACTTGACGTTGATTTTGGACCTCCACTTCCATCTCCGACGCTTCTTCTTCTCTTTCCATTTGGTTTTTGAGTCAATGTGATGAGAGGGGTTTTAACGGTTTTAGGGTTTGTTCTTCTTCTTCTTCTATTATAATAGGTCACAAGTGATATGGGCCTGTTTTTAACCTTTTGGCCCATTTATGACCCAACATCACCACCGTCCCTTAGGATTTGTTTAACGGAACCGAATAACACCAACAATGCAATGCTCTTGATTTGGATACGCAAACAAAAGTCTAGTTAGAAAAATCTTTACTATTTCAGTGCAACTATATTATCCCGACATGTATGTACAATTCTTAGAGAGTACGGATTAGTTTATCTGAAGATACCCATTTCATTAAGCCAAAACGTAGTTTCGACTACTCAACACATTAAATATATTTTTAAATGGTAGTTAATTTCGGTGAAAGAAAATGAACTAATAATTTACACTTTGCCCGGAAACAACTGTTGTATTTTTCTTCTAACCATATATAAAGTATATATACTACTCCTAATAAAACATGTTGTTTAATTTATTAACTTTGTCTTTTTTTTTTTTTTTTTATCAAAATTGCTAAGTTTTCCGCAGATTTTGTTCAGAAATTAATGTTGTTCTAGTACTTGTGCATGATCAACCCACGTATACTTTTTCATAAATATTCAATACAAACAAACAAAAATACAAAATACTACTAGCCAAACACAATAACATAAAATTAATAATATGCGGAAAGAATACAAGTTCGTGAGATTTTAGTGAACGGACGCAATAATAGATGCATATTATAAGCCACGTGATGGAAGCAAAAAGATTTAGTGGTTACAACAACAAACAATTTTTTTTGTAAAAGAAAAAAAAAACAAACAACAATACAATTGATATTGAGCTTTATGAATATACTATATGTCATTTTCCGATGGCTCTGATCGGATCTCAGATCATGTAAAGGGAAAGGTTGTGCTGACTTTAAAAAATAAGATACTTACTTTATTATTACTAACTAATAATACAGCCACAGGTAACATGCCGTATTTAAATTCTATGCCTTTTTTTTTTTTTTGTCAAACAAATTCTATGACTGTTGATCGTTTTTCAGTGACTTATATATGTATATTGTTGACGTAAATAAGGAGAAAAAAAAAAAAAGAAACGGAAGAACCGAATTCGCATCGCATGGAGAGGAGGAAGTAAGCCAAGTAGCCTGCAAAAAAAAATATTGATGTGATATTAAGGGCATCTCCAACTCCACTCTATTTTAGAGTCAAATTTCTATTATAGAGCAACATTTGCTCCAAACCTACTCTATATTTAACTCTAAAATAGAGAAAATGGTAGGATTGCTCTATATATAGAGCAACTCTATTCTCACCTCTATTTTTTTACACTAACTCTATTTTTGAGTTGAAAATAGAGTAATATATTGGAGCAACACAATGCTCTATTTTTTACTTACTTTATTTTAGATGAAAAAATAGAGATTGGAGACACGCTCTCTTTGAGCTTATTCGAAAACTGACTTCACCCTTACGTAAGCAAGATAACAGCAGCTACTTTTCAGTACTGCAGAGCTATATAGTTGTTCCTTCTTACAATAAACACGAGGATATACACTTTTTAGTACTGGAGCTATAGTTAGTTGTTCTTTCCTAGGCAATTAACTTTTTTATACACTTTTTAGTACTGTAGCTACAGTCTTACTTTTTTTTTTTCTTATAAATTCCTTTTACACATTATTACAACAACTCTTTTGAAGTAGTATATAATAGTATACAACATGTGTTTTTGTAATCTGCAGCATTCCATTCCATGATATAAGAAGAAGGGTCATGAGTTTGTCCAAAGAAAAAGAAGAAGGGTCATATGCATGGGGTTGGTTGCTTTGCTTGGGTCCAATAATTTGCTCGAGCAGTCATAATTATTGACCCATCTACTACCTCATACTCGGAGTTAAAAGACAAAGTTAATTAATTAAACAATGAGACTTTTTGGTTTATTATAAATTATCTCGTTTAATACTAGTAAAAGTCTAAATGAAAGACAAGTCTTGCACGCACGAGTTGCACCTCTAAATTTCCATACACTTTATTTTTTTTTTGCCTTCTTATATAAAGTAGTACTTAGTCAAGAGGGAGGATGTGTTCAAGTGTAATTTTTCTTTATTAGTTTAATCAAAACCTGTCTTAACTCAGATTTTTCCCAACCAAATATTAGAAGGATAAGACTTTTTCTTTTAAGAGTACTAGCTAGTACATGTAATTCTATCCCAATGGAGTTTGTCTTTTCATTCAAAATTGTAAAAATTGTAGTAATGGTAATAGTAATAAAATTGAATCTGTAGTTGATTTTCATTTTCCAAAAATAAACAAAAGATATCAAAAAAAGAAGGAAAAAAAAGATTGGATGCGGAGTTGCTATCATTACCAAAGAAAAAAAAAAAAAAAAAATCTAATCGTCAGGTCAGTAATCATAAAAGTCCTGGCAGCAGTTTTTGTTTGTTTTTAATAATGATTTTTTGATTTCTTTCCGAAACTTCAATTTTGTGGACGACTACAAAGTTCAAAGTTCAAAACTCCTTAGTCGTCGTCACACACACCTTAGCTAGATTAGTATATTATGTTGAATAATAAACAAAACGTCTATAATGTTATACTAAAGTAAAAGATCACCAATAAATAATTGCTTCTCCCTTCTCTCTCCCTGCTGGGAAAATGTGGTGGCTTTCTTCTTCTTCTTCTCCATGGCTCTCCGAGCTATCTTGTTCGACCTCTGCCGTATTAGAACAAACATCATCACTCCCAGTTGCAATCCAATGGCTAAGATTTGTTTTCCTCTCTCCATGCCCTCAACGCGCTCTCTTCTCCTCCGTTGATCTTCTCTTCCTCGTCCTCCTCCTCTGCTTCGCTCTTCTCAAGCTCTTTTCTTCTTCTTCTTCATCTTCCTCTTCCGAAATCAATGGAGGAGACGCCCAGATTACCAAACCTCTTCTTGGACACCGTGCAACCACAACAACCGCGTGGTTTAAGACGACGCTCGTAGCAACCCTTCTCTTGTCGTTTTGCTCCGTCTTGCTCTGCGTTTTGTCCTTCACTAGGAAGCCACGCACCCCGTCTCAGGGACCATGGAGCCTCCTCATCGACCCTCTCTTTTGGCTTATCCACTCCGTCACGCACGTCGTCATCGCCGTCATTCTCATCCACCAGAAGCGATTCGCTTCTCTCTATCATCCTTTATCCCTCAGAATCTTTTGGATTTCGAGTTTCTTCCTCACTTCTCTCTTCTCCGTCTCCGCCATTCTCCGTTTCATCTCCTCCGACGCCGCCGTCACTCTCCTCAGAGAAGAAGACGTCTCTTCCTTCTTCTCCCTCCCGTTAACCGCCTTCCTGCTCGTCGCCTCCGTCAGAGGAACCACCGGCATCGCCACCGCGGAGTCCAACAGTCCTCCTCCTACGGACGACGCCGCTTTGGATAAATCCAACAACGTCTCTCCCTACGCATCAGCCTCTGTTTTCTCCAAAACGTTCTGGTTATGGATGAATCCTCTGCTCACCAAAGGATACAAATCACCGTTGACACTCCAACAAGTTCCGACGCTCTCTCCGGAGCACAAAGCTGAGAGGCTCGCCCTTCTCTTCGAGTCCTGTTGGCCCACCCCGTCGGAGAACTCGAGCCACCCTGTGCGTACCACTCTCATCCGTTGTTTCTGGAAGGAGATCCTCTACACCGCCATTCTCGCCATCGTCCGTCTCGGTGTCATGTACGTTGGCCCCGTTCTCATCCAGAGCTTCGTCGATTTCACCTCCGGCAAGAGATCCTCGCCGTGGCAGGGTTATTACCTCGTCCTCATACTCCTCGTTGCCAAATTCGTCGAGGTCTTGACGACGCATCAGTTCAATTTCGAGTCCCAGAAGTTTGGGATGCTCATAAGGTCTACTCTGATCACTGCACTCTACAAGAAAGGCTTAAAGCTCACCGGCTCCGCGCGTCAGAACCACGGCGTTGGCCAAATCGTGAATTACATGGCCGTAGACGCACAGCAGCTCTCTGACATGATGCTTCAGCTCCACGCAATCTGGCTCATGCCTTTGCAAGTGACTGTTGCGCTTGTGCTCCTCTACGGAAGCTTAGGCGCGTCTGTAGTGACGGCGGTCATTGGGTTGACAGGAGTCTTCGTCTTCATCCTCCTCGGAACCAAGAGAAACAACAGCTACCAGTTCAGTTTGATGGGAAACAGAGATTCTAGGATGAAGGCCACCAACGAGATGCTCAACTACATGCGAGTCATCAAGTTCCAGGCTTGGGAGAATCATTTCAACAAGAGGATCCTCAAATTTAGGGACATGGAGTTTGGTTGGCTATCCAAGTTTCTCTACTCCATAGCCAGCAACATCATTGTCCTCTGGAGCACGCCAGTGCTTGTCTCTGCCCTCACGTTCGCCACCGCCCTTGCCTTGGGTGTCAAGCTTGACGCTGGGACTGTCTTCACCACCACAACCATTTTCAAGATCCTGCAAGAACCCCTCAGAACGTTCCCTCAGTCTATGATATCTCTCTCGCAGGCAATGATCTCTCTGGGAAGACTGGACTCGTACATGATGAGCAGAGAGCTCTCGGGAGATGCTGTGGAGAGATCCTTGGGCTGTGATGATACTACTGCCGTGGAGGTCAGAGATGGAAGCTTTAGTTGGGATGATGAAGACAACGAACCTGCTCTCAGTGATATCAACTTTAAGGTTAAGAAAGGAGAGCTCACCGCTATAGTTGGAACCGTTGGTTCAGGGAAATCTTCTCTGTTAGCTTCTGTTCTTGGCGAAATGCACAGAATCTCGGGTCAGGTGCGACTTGTTTTTTGCTTATTTAGTTTTTAGATTTAGAGAACAAATTAACTCTTGGAACATTTGAGTGATTCGTTTTTATTTCTAGGTGAGGGTTTGTGGGAGCACTGGTTATGTAGGGCAGACATCATGGATCGAAAACGGGACTGTTCAAGACAACATCTTGTTTGGTCTTCCAATGGTTAGAGACAAGTACGAAGAAGTTGTCAATGTCTGTTGCCTTGACAAAGACCTACAAATGATGGAGTTTGGCGATCAGACTGAGATTGGGGAACGCGGAATCAACCTCAGCGGAGGGCAGAAGCAGCGTATACAGCTCGCACGTGCGGTATACCAGGAATGCGATGTATACTTGCTCGACGATGTTTTTAGCGCCGTGGACGCTCATACCGGTTCTGATATATTCAAGGTACAGAGAAACTCTATGATATGATTGTGTCTGTTATTATTCTCGCAACACAGGTTTTGATTCTTGTTATATTGTGATGTTTTTTTTGTATAGAATTGTGTAAGAGGGGCTCTGAAAGGCAAAACCATATTGCTCGTAACCCATCAAGTGGATTTCTTGCACAACGTCGACTGCATCTTGGTACAATAATGATTCATACTTTTATCTTATTGAAATCCAGAGACTGGAGCTTGTTCTTACGAAATGAGACTTTCAGGTGATGCGGGAGGGGAGGATTGTTGAGTCCGGAAGATATGAGGAATTAGTCAACTCCGGGTTAGATTTCGGGGAACTTGTGGCTGCGCATGAGACATCAATGGAGCTAGTTGATGCCGGTGCAGACTCTGCAGCAGCAGCGGCAACAATTGCAACATCCCCAAGAACACCAACATCTCCCCATGCAAGCTCTCCGAGAACGTCCATGGAGTCTCCTCGCTTAAGTGATCTAAACGATGAGCATGTCAAGTCATTTCTTGGCTCTCACGCCGTAGAAGATGGCTCGAAGCTTATCAAAGAAGAGGAAAGGGAAATCGGACAGGTCAGCCTGAGAGTTTACAAACAGTACTGCACAGAGGCCTATGGCTGGTGGGGGGTTGTGCTTGTGGTGTTCTTCTCTCTGACGTGGCAGGGTTCTCTAATGGCCAGCGATTACTGGCTTGCATACGAAACATCAGCCAAGAATGCGATTTCATTTGACGCTTCCGTTTTCATTCGTGTATACGTCATTATTGCACTTGTTTCCATCGTTTTGGTGACCCTCAGGTCATATTACGTCATTCACCTGGGACTCAAGACAGCTCAGATATTTTTCCGACAGATTCTAAACAGTATCTTACACGCTCCAATGTCCTTCTTCGACACCACGCCATCCGGAAGAATTCTCAGCCGGGTGAGACAAACTTTTCCAACCCTTTTCATGCTGCTTACATCAGATTTTTAGCAGAGATGTTAAAAGGTTTTCTTCTCTTTCGAACATTGCAGGCATCTACTGACCAGACCAACATCGATATCCTCATTCCGATTATGCTCGGGCTTGTGGCCTCAATGTACACCACTCTTCTGAGCATTTTCATAGTTACTTGCCAGTACGCTTGGCCAACTGCATTCTTTGTGATTCCCCTTGGATGGCTTAACATCTGGTACCGGGTAGGCATCTCTTTTGATTCCATATGTTCTGATGTTTTTTTTCTTTAAATATGTATGATTTTCTTAAACGTCACTTTGCTTTTGATTTTCAGAATTATTACCTCGCTTCTTCCCGTGAATTAACACGCCTGGACTCGATCACTAAAGCTCCCATCATCCACCATTTCTCAGAAAGTATAGCTGGAGTGATGACGATCCGATCATTCAGGAAGCAGGAGTTGTTTATGCAAGAAAACGTGAAGCGTGTCAACGCCAATCTCAGGATGGACTTCCACAACAATGGCTCTAACGAATGGCTCGGGTTTAGGCTAGAGCTTATTGGAAGCTGGGTGCTCTGCATCTCAGCTTTGTGTATGGTATTGTTACCCAGCAACGTTATCAGACCAGGTAAGGGGATCACTAATGAAACCCTTCCAAATTTTGACTAGTTGAAATCAGTGTTGTGTTGTCAATCATGGATATTGTTTTGGTGTGATGCAGAGAATGTAGGACTGTCCCTTTCGTATGGTCTGTCCCTGAACTCGGTTCTGTTTTGGGCTATATACATGAGCTGCTTTGTTGAGAACAAGATGGTTTCTGTTGAAAGGATCAAACAGTTCACTGACATTCCATCTGAATCCGAGTGGGAGCGCAAAGAAAACCTTCCCCCTTCGAATTGGCCCTTCCATGGCAATGTACATCTGGAAGACCTCAAGGTGAGTTATATACAAACCAAACAGCTCTTTGTGATTAAAAACTCATCGTCTATAAGTGTTCAAACATGTGAAGGATGTGTGTGTGTAAACAACTGCAGGTGCGCTACAGACCGAACACTCCACTAGTGCTCAAGGGAATCACTCTAGACATCAAAGGAGGAGAGAAGGTTGGTGTGGTTGGACGAACGGGAAGCGGGAAATCGACTTTGATACAGGTCTTGTTCAGGCTTGTAGAACCGTCAGGAGGGAAGATAATCATAGACGGGATTGATATTACCACAATAGGGCTGCATGATCTCAGGTCAAGATTCGGAATCATTCCGCAAGAACCTGTCCTCTTTGAAGGAACAGTGAGGAGCAACATCGACCCAACAGAGCAATACTCTGACGACGAAATCTGGAAGGTGGTGATGCTATTAATCTTTGATCTCTTCTAAGCTACAGCCATTTTTTTCCATATACCATACATATAACATAATCTGTTTTTTTTTTTTTTGTTTCTTGTAATTTCAGAGCCTTGAAAGATGCCAACTCAAGGATGTTGTTGCTACAAAGCCTGAGAAACTCGATTCTTTGGGTGAGTTTGGTCTCTTTATGTATACCTAGGATTAGGAATAATATGATAAGACAGAGTTATTGATTGATTGATTGATTGGAACAGTGGTTGATAATGGGGAGAACTGGAGCGTAGGGCAGAGGCAGCTTTTATGTTTAGGGAGGGTAATGTTGAAACGGAGCAGACTTCTGTTCCTAGACGAAGCAACCGCATCCGTTGATTCACAAACGGACGCCGTGATCCAGAAGATCATAAGAGAAGACTTCGAGTCTTGCACCATTATCAGCATCGCCCACCGGATTCCTACAGTGATGGACGGTGATCGAGTCCTGGTCATAGACGCTGGTAAGTAGTCAAACAAAACAAACTCAACTTAAGGGTTGTTGTTGTCTTGTTGGTCTTTTCACTTTTCATATGGAAATTTTGAACAGGGAAAGCGAAAGAGTTCGATAGCCCGGCTCGTTTGCTGGAGAGGCAGTCTCTGTTTGCAGCGCTGGTGCAAGAATATGCTCTCCGATCTGCCGGAATATGAAACTTTTACGCCGGCCTTGACTAGACTTTTTCTTGTTGTTACTAATAAAACTACGTTATTTTTGTGTGGTCAGACTAGAAAGCATAATAATATTAAGATGGTCAAACTAAACGTACGTTTATCTTTCTAAAACTGACATGAGAAGATCGAACCCCCTAGATTGGTTATTACCTAAAAAAAAGTGTTACTTATTACGTTGTTTAGAGTAGAAGTGTAGAGCAACAGGAAATAAAAATACCAGTATACATATATAATTATCGTATTCAAATATATATTTTTTCTTTTTTGGTATTCAAATTTGTAATGTATTAGAATCCTTTGGTTTGGTTTATTTGAGGAATAATTTAGTCGTTATTTAGGATTACTATGTGCCTATAATTGGTCGCTCTTCTTCAAACTTCTTTATATTTGTTCTTTATTTCTTCCCAATTATAATAATTGCATCACGATAGCTAAAAGAAATAAAAGTAAACAATATGGAGTTAGTGAGTACCGCATTATAGAGAAAATAAACCAAGTTATGTGCATCATGTAAACATTAAATACTTACACATCTACTTCTAATATTTTCCTCTCTCAACATCCCATTAATACTCAAATACAGCCAGTCATATATACCTTAAATAAAAAATGATCCCATTTCATACATCTTTAGTCCACGTACAACTCTAAATTCACATACAACTCTAATTATTGTCCTTTATTTACGTGACTCGATCAATTTTTTTTTAAGGCGAATTAATGTGCATGCATGTCTTCGTTATCAATATCGTATACTAGAATTTGAACCCGCGCACGCGCGGGATTTTTATTTAAAATATTTTTTATCAATACAAATTTTTGAGCTCAAATATATTTATTGAAATTTTTGAGTATCTATATAAACACTAAACTTATTTTACTAAGTAACATACAACATATATATTATTGAAGATAATGTTTATTTGTTATATTTATTTGTGAGGGATTTTAGTTTAAATTTTTTAAGAATAAAAATCACTGAATATAAATATAATTAATCATTTGAAGTTTAAAAGATAAATCCAAAGAAAAGTCATACTTATTTTACTAATCTATATAATATATATATATATTGTCTAGTGTCGCAATAATGTTTTTCTTGTAAATCAATAATATATAACGTAGTAACAAAAAATGATTTAAAGAATCGCCCTTGAAGAGTACATTCCATATTTATATCCAATAAAAACATCATTTTAAAATTACTAACACCGAAGGTCGATCATTGACATAATTATAGAAATTATTTAATATACGATATCCTATATTAAATGCAAATATACAAATTTTCATGAACATTTTTACTGTTATGTCGCTACAACGGAGTTATCCAAGTGCATCACCTATCATAATAAAATTTCCGACCAAGTCAAGAATGCATAAATGGTGAAATGATTAAACCCGACATCCGTGCACTAATCCAAGTTACACATATGTCTAAAACCCTTCATATGTTATTTTCAGATGTTAATTTTGTGATGCAACCTCAACTTCGTCTTCTAAAAAAAACATGGTGTACTTTAGTAATATACTATTTCTGGCAATGTTTTTGGTTAAAAGCATTTGATCATAAATTGATAAAATCTCAAGCATGTTATATATATATATATATATATATATATATTTATTTATTTATCATGTTATAGAATTTTAGCTCCGGTTGATAATATGCATTCTGAGATATATTGTACATGTCACTTTTTTATAACGACTTACATATAATTTTCTCTATATTTTGTGACCATTGATTTTGTGTTTTTTGGATGGATTAATTTTTCAATATTCTTTTTCATACTTTTTTCCAAAAGAAAATTGTGACCCTTACAATATCTTTGTTTTAGATCAAAACTTTTAAGTTGAGTGAAGTTATTAATCTTTTATTTTTCTATCAGTGAAATTGTTTCTTAGAAACTAATATTTCACTTATATTTTATTTTTATGTTTAGAATTTTATAAATACAATTACATAATTTGTTTTTTTACTCCACCATGTATTAAAATCTTAATTAAATTCTAAAACTTATTAACTCATTCTAAATTTTGGAAAATGATCATTTTTGGTTAAAATGAATAATAATATTATTACTAAAATAAATCAATAGTATTATTTTTACTATTTTAAAATATTCATTTATTTAAAACATTTGGGTTTAATATGGGCTTTTAAAGTATTATGAATGAATGTATTAGAATCTCTATAATGGATTAGTGTTTAGGATTAAACCCAAATAAAATGAATGAATTGCTGATGTGGCAGCATGAGGAATGAGGACTTGACGGAAAAAGAATGTGAGATCTCCTATCGTTTAACGAAATTTAAAGAGAAAGTAGGCGTAACATATTTGCTTGATCAACCAACAGTTGAAATGGTTACTACTTACTAATAAAAGTTTATGGGTCAAATTTATATATATATATGGAGAAAAGCATACGCGCGTTCCTAGTGTGAGTCAGATCATATAAAGCTTTCTTTATTTGGATGGTCCAGGGATCTAGGGTTATTAAAAATCAATAAAAGAACTAGCTGGTCTGGCCGTCTGGATTTATCGGACCACTAGAGAGCTCAACTAATCGATTTAACCAATTCTTTTAATTTTCTTTATTTTTGTAGTACTGTTTACGAATATTGATTAGTCTTAAAGAAACAATACCGAAGTAGTAACTTTATATATATCATATGTGTACGGAATTGCAATTTAGTGCTGATTAACTAGTGCTAAACTGCTAATATAGTCTATATGCAAATGCCAATAATATGATGATGACTTTCAATAATACAAATACTGAGAAGTCGACTGAATAAGCAATTCCACAAAGTAAAGTGGGAAATGACAACTTAATTTTCGTACTGTAGAGGGATTATAGTCTAGATACATCACTCATATATCTCACACCTGACCAAGAGCTAGAAGAGATCAACAAACTAACTAGAATGTAGAGAAGAAAACCTATCGAGCTCGATAATAATGGTTCATATATACACACATGGATCTCAACTTTCTGAACTAAAAGACCACAATAATCAGCAATATATCCGAACACAGAGTTTGTTTGATCTACTGCCTCAAATTAACCACATAGGTACGGACATGTTATACAATCATATATATTTATTTATATATGTACGTAGAGCTTAATTAGAGCTATATGTGAAATTGATGTAGAAGAAGCTCTATAACAAAACAAAACAAAATCGATAAAAGAAGCTGGTCGGATCGAGTTAAACAAAGATGACATATAAAAACGGGGGAATTAGCAGACCAATCAATCAAAGAAGCTAAAGAGATGGATCAATTAATTATCTGGTGAGGATTTACTAGGACCTCCTTTGCCGTGATGATTAGCTTTCTCACCTTCAATAACTCGGTAACGATGTAAGTACTTCTTAAGCTGCCCGGCGTAATCATCAAACCCTAGATTTGCCATGGCCCAACAGATATCGTCTCCATTGACGGTCTTTCTCTTCTCCTTGTGGCATTTATCGGATGCTTCTCCGGTGACGAAGCTTATGAACTCGGAGACACACTCTTGCATAGTCTCTTTGGCTTCTTTAGAGATCTTTGCGTTTGGTGGGAGAATGTTCTTCATGATCCTTCCAACGTTTGCTATCGGAAGTAGTCTGTCTTGTTCTTTTATCATCATCATGTTTTCTTCTTGCTGTTGATCCTCCACCACTAAGCCATGACGATCATGAGATGAGCTGCTCCCAAAGTTATATTTCTGGTATCGAGGGATTGGATTTTGGAACCAAGGATTATCACCCGCCATCAAATCTAATTTAAAAACCAGAGGAGAAATCTCGGCTTCTTTTTATTTTGGGTGGTTTCAGTAGTATGAGATATGTATAAGTTTTAACAAATGATTGATACTGAATTTTTTGTAACGCAAATATGTAGTTGGCCAGCTATATGCCACAAAAAGAAAAATAAAGGAGAGGGTTTTTACATAATGTATATATAAATCTGAAAGTATTCGTTCTGACAGAGATTTGTGTAGTTAAATTGGCTATATATACACTAAGTAAGTAGACATGACTTAAGGATTATCTATGTTTGGTAATAGATGATGGTGATGACGTGTCATACAACCAATGAGAGGTCTAGGTCACTTAAGCCTCACTGGACTGGGGAGACAATGTGGCAGGTCGAGCTAATTTCTCTTTGTTAAAAAAAAAAAAATTAAAAAAAAAATTAATGTTCAACTAATTAATTTCTCGTAAACCCTTAAGGTTTAAACTTTAAATGTTTGAATTTATTGATGTTTGTATAGACTATAGTACTCGTAATTATTCCACTTCCTAATTTCGATTAATTTGTAAGGTGCATATATGCATTCATATCCAATTCATTTCATTTTGGTGTTTCACTTCTTCTTCTTTTTTTTTTTTTTTTTTCTCTAGACCGACATTTGCCTTCGAGAAATTGATAAGTGATGGCGTTTCGTTTGCTCGGGTAATGATAAGTAAAAGGTGAAAACATTCTTAACATTAAAAAGGAAAAGGTGATTTGGAGTTGGTCTAATTCTAACTTCTCAAACCGCTGAAATTACATACTTCATGGAGGTTTCATATCGTGTTCATAAGTTTTTTTTTTTTTTTTGTTTGCTTCGTTGTGCATGTTAAAGGGGATTCGGCAAAGCTCTGCTCTTGCTTCCCTCGATCTGCTACTATATGTACGAATTATATAAGTAATTCTTTGGTTTCTGTTCGCACTTGGGATCAAATTCAAGCGAATAAACTTTATGTAAAGTTTGTTTAACCGGTATTTAACCATAATTTTTTTTCTATATATATTTTTGATGATTTAGTAAATGATTAGTCACATCACATATAGTTTAAATAGATAAGAACTATAATTAGAGTTATTTAAATAAACAATACTACGGAACTTGTGGACCATATATATAAGAGCACGTCGTGTGGTCTATAATTAGTAGTCCCGCTGCTTGCCAAAATTGAAGAGCCTATAAATAGGTATAGTTTGTTAATAATACTACTTTGCATTCTTTTAAAAAAGCATATAAGATGAAATTAATTTGGCACACCTCCATCTCTTATACTACTATTTTAGAAGAAAATGCTGTCCTCTTTAATTAGTTTTCTTCATGTGAATTATACAGATGATGATCCTTTATTTCTACTTACGTAATTTATCTCTCTTTTGTCTATTTTTTTTGAGTTTCTATTCATAGTTATTTAAGATTTAGAACTAGTCTTTTATATCACGAGATATAAGATCTTGTCAAATTTATAAAACTTTTAAATACAAATAAACTAGTAAAGTGAATATAGTCATATATATTTTTATAATATAATGTTTCTAATTTCATCACACTTTCAAAATTCGATATAGAAAAATTGATACACTATATTCTTTCAATCCATTACATACTCAAATATCTTTTGCATCAAATAACCATGTTAAGTTCTATGAGTTTTCTATTTAAAATAAGTGATTAAGTGATTAAATTTATGTATTTTATGTTTTTATAGACTAGATTCTTTCAATCTTTTTTTTTTTTTTTTTTTTTTTTGCGTTGGATGCATTATTATGTATATGTATCTAGTAAGTAATGTAAATATTATAATAGAATTTAAATTACATTTTATTTATAAGATTTTGGAGAGGTGTTCTAGAAGGTATGATATTTTGGCAATTATATTATATATTTTATTTGTTTTCCCGAAAAACCTAAGTCAGGTTGGGTAAATATTACAGCTATATATATATATAAATCATTGCAAAACTGAGGACATGTGTCGACCGGCGGTGGATCGGACCACCTTGCAACGGATAAAACAAATTATGTACGCTTTTAGTTATATAAATTAACTAAACGATGCATACCATGACGTTTATAAATATATATTTAGTAGTAGGAAATAGTTTAATATATACTTTACTATATATATGGAGATATTTAAAACTCAAAAGAACTAGTTATTGCTCCTAACAATATTAGTTCTAACAATCTCTACCTGCTAATTTATAAAAAGATGAAACTGACTCGTCACCACTGTTTTTAAATGGTCTAAGGTTGTGTAAACTAATTATTCGAAACTAGCTAGCTATATACGTCATATGATTATATGGGTTTTCCTTTATTTTTCAGTTCCTAATTCTGGTATTGTTATACTATTAACATCATAAGTAACATTAATAATTCCCCACTTGTAAAGATCGAGTTCAGTGAATCTATTAAGCGTGCGAGTAGTTGCATGTGGTCCATGCATTAACATTATTTGGGTATGTTTTATATAATTAATATAAAGTTAAGTCCAGTGTCTTTTTTACTTTCTTTCAGACACTCTCTCTCTCTTTCGACAAAATATACAACACTGTGTAACACACACACACACAGTAGAGCGAATAGCCGAAGAATATGTATGTCGAGCTGTCTGTCACAGACCCGGGAATGTGGTATTTAGAGGTGTATCACTTGTCTTTCACATATGGGCCAGTTGATGATCCACTGAAACCCTCACCGGCCTTGGAAGGATAAACATGGCAATGCCCATTCGGCCATTCCCCAACGGCCTTAATGACATGACGACAATTGCTTGTCCAAATTATTTACGTTACAATTTTATAAATATACATTAGCTAGGTTTCCTTTCTAATAAACTTTCAAGTTATATATGACTATTTAAGTTCATATATTATATTACTAATTTTTGTAAATAGTTAGCTATATATTTTTTTTGTTATGAATAAGATTACTTTTCTGTTTTAAATAAAATTTAACAAAGAAAAATAGGAAAAAAAGGTTGCAAATCGGTAAATTAGAAAAAAAAGCAGGACCAATGCAATATGCTTAATTGTTTTCAGACTTGCGCGCACTGAGATACAGTAGGACTTCTTCTCGACACAAGCAAGTTTGGGCTGTATATATAATACTAGAGAAGAACGATAATAGGCCCTTATTGGGGATCGTAAATGCCCATATCATCTCAATTTTGGGCTGATCTATATATATACACTAGATAAGGGCCCGCACGATGTGCGGGTATTGAAATTATTGAAGAGAATAAATTCTAAATATAAACAATTTTTTAAAATATAAAAATAAATTTTGTTTTTTGAAGTAAATATATAAATAATTTTAGTTAGAGAAAAAATCATATTTGTATTTACCTTCATACACTTATTTGTATTTTGTATATATTATAACAATTATTACAATAATCTAAAGCTAAATTATACCCCACCAAAATCATATTTGTATTTACCTTCATACACTTATTTATATTTGTATATTTTTAATATATTATAACAATTATTACAATAATCTAAAACTAAATTATACCACTACCAAAACTTTTGCTAAATACTCATCATTAAAAATATTATTACTGTCAAATTTTAAAAACGTCTCACAACTTATTACAAAATATTTTACATGTAAAGAATTCATCAAATCAACATATAATATAGTAACCACATACAATTTTACTGTATGTTTAACCATTATGCTCTTAAATCATAAATTATTTTATTGTTAAAGTATGCTCTTTATCACTATCTATAAAATGTTTTTTAAACAAATTAAACAAATTTTATGTTTCTTGGTATAATTATAGTTCTTATAATTACTAAAATTGTATTATGACATAATTTCTTTAACCATTAATTTTTTTTACTCCAAATATATTTTGGATGAACAACTGGTGAAAATTATCTACTCTATTATAATGATTTTATGACCAACCCAATTAAAGTTGAAAAATTGAAAGAAAGTTAATATCACATAACAAAAATAAAAATTTGAATATTATTATCATGATGTTATATATAAAGCCTTAGATAATTCAAATATACAAAATAAAAACTTTACAAACAATCCAAAACATGATATATGTCATAATCACGTTAAGGATCGATGCCTTATTTACTCCTCAGAAGTATAGCATTGTACCAAAACTATTTAGAACTATATGACCTCATCTCAAATATTCTCGAATCGTAAGTTCTCAACTTATTTTTACCCGAATCAGAAGTTCTCATATATTTCTCTATATATCTGGACTTAAACGGTTTATGAACCAAATTTATAGAAAACCACATATATCAGGTGTGAAACAAATTTTAAAACGGTTTATCGTTCCAACTTCCTAAATTACAAAATCGCTACCAAATACATAACCACCGACTAATCTTTGAAACTTATAACGCTACATAACACTGATTCTATTTTGGGTCTGATTCTATTTGTATAGTTGTAAGCTGGAGTCCCTATATTTAAACAACTATACAATTTTCTTAGTTGTATAGTTGTAAGCTGGAGTCCCTATATTTTGTTAAATAATATTAGTCAATTATGAAAAATATGTATGTGAAGCTAAATATGAGTTTTATATTTACGCATTGGTTTAGTTTGTCGACCCATGCATGAAATGTTGCTAGTTTTAGTCGCATATGAGGTTCATCGGTAAGCGCCTTCTTTATCATAACAATCTGATCATTATTAATAATGGGTCTATTCCTTTTCTATGCTGACTTTTTGTTATATTTTTTTAATACAAATCTACCCTTTCATCTGTTTTTTTTGTTAATCTCCAACTTTAAGCCTACATAGTAAAGAATGCTTCCCTTTTAATAGTATAGATATATATATATATTTAAAAGGTTGACTATGCGATATGTAATCAGTTACTTTGAAAATTTTGGATTTTTTTTGAAAAGAAGGAAATAGTTTTTTTGAATAATTTCAACTAACTAAATAAAATCAAGTATTTAACGGGGAATTCGGGTATCCTGTCCAAATTTATAGAAAACCACATATATCAGGTGTGAAACCAATTTTAAAACGGTTTATCGTTCCAACTTCCTAAATTACAAAATCGCTACCAAATACATAACCACCGACTAATCTTTGAAACTTATAACGCTACATAACACTGATTCTATTTTGGGTCTGATTCTATTTGTATAGTTGTAAGCTGGAATCCCTATATTTAAACAACTATACAATTTTCTTAGTTGTATAATTGTAAGCTGGAGTCCCTATATTTTGTTAAATAATATTAGTCAATTATGAAAAATATGTATGTGAAGCTAAATATGAGTTTTATATTTACGCATTGGTTTAGTTTGTCGACCCATGCATGAAGTGTTGCTAGTTTTAGTCGCATATGAGGTTCATCGGTAAGCGCCTTCTTTATCATAACAATATGATCATTATTAATAATGGGTCTATTCCTTTTCTATGCTGACTTTTTGTTATTTTCACAGTTTTGGTTTCCATATGTAGTGCTCATGTTTGAAAATTCTAATTAAGTTTGATACATCGGATTGATGTCTTCCTCTTTGTACATATGACAAAGATCTGAGAGAATACATATCTTTATATTTAAATTCTTTTTCTTTTAAGATTAGGCCAAGGAATTCAATATAACGTAGGTTTGTTTTCTATAAGTTTAGTTATTGTAAAAAAATTTGGATAAATTCTTTTTTTTTTAAGATTAGGCCAAGGAATTCAATATAATGTAAACAATTCCTTTTTCTTTAAAAATACAAAATTGTATAATTTAATACAATTTTTAATTATTATTTTAATAATTTACAACATTATAAGATTTTGACATATGTTCCGATCTTATGAATTAGTAATTTTTGAAACCATACTTTAAATAATATGTATAGAGGGGTGTATTTACAATTATTTTCTTTTTAGGATTATCAAAAACTTTTTTAATATTATAAGATTATAATTATCTTATTTTTCGTTTTACCAAGATTGAAAACTCTGATTTATGATCGTTAAAATTGACACATGTCACGATCTGATGAGTTACAAATTTTGATATTTAATCGTTAAATTTGATACATGTCACGATCCGATGAGTTTTTAACTTTGATCTCTGATCGTTAAAACTAACACGTGTCACGATCTGCTTTGATATTTAATCGTTAAAATTGATACGTGTCACAATCTGGTGAATTTTTAACTTTGATCTCTGATCGTTAAAACTAACACATGTCACGATCTGGTGAATTTTTAACTTTGATATCTGATCGTTAAAACTGACACGTGTCACGATCTGGTGAGTTACTAACTTTGAGAACTAAGATTTATATAATAAGATTAAATGATTCTCCGATGCCTGATTCTTTAAGTCAACACAATAAATAACACATATGTTTATCGAAAATGTTTTTAATTTCTGTAATCTTTTTTTTTTTTTTTTTTTTAATTTTACATATGATGTTTAGTAACTATATCAAAGCATATATAATACTACTTTCTTGTGTCGACATACATATATATACCACCTATATAGTAGTTGAAGCTAAAAACATATAATAGTATGATTTTTCAATAATTTGGTTGTTGTGTTAAAGTACGTGTACAAGCGTAGCTATTCTTACTATTATTATTCGCTAGGGGAAATAATAGTCGTATTCGTATATCACTGAATTTGAATACACACCAAGTTACACTACCTACATGCATTGTGTTTTACTTTTACTAGCGAGTAAAAAAAAAAAAAAAAAAAGAGAGTGTAAATAATGATAAGAGGCTACAAAAAAATAAAAATAAATAAAGTGTAATGTGTTTAAGCTTATTATTACATACTAGAAGGGGGAAGTAGAGGCGTTGAAATTTACCGTTTTACAACAGAAAACAACAACAAATTACTTATACTTCTAGCAATTAAAAAAAAAGTAAATAACTGAATTAAGAAAGAAAGAAGAAGAAAAGAGAAAGGGGGGAAAAAGACGGAAAGAGGTAAAAAAAGAAGAGGAAGAGACAGACAGACGTCGGGGGGGTAAGGTTAATTCGGGTAATTTGAAGAATGGTTCGATGGATGGGATGATCCCATTTATTTATTACTAACCTATCGTAGAACCAAGAACGCGTGTGCTCTCACGCTCTTTCATTTTCAATTTTTTTTTGTTTTTTTTTTTTGGTAATAAGAAGAAAAAATAAAATGGAAAAAAAGAAAGAAAGAGAAGAAAAAAAAAAAAGAAAAAAGCGTTAAGATCCATCTTCTCTCATATGCAAGCAAACACACATTTTTTTACTTAAAAGATATATATTTATTATTTATTAATTCTGCGTTGAGGTCTTCTTCTTCTTCTTCGTCTGCTTTGTCTTGAGAAAGAGGAAGGAGGTGTGTGGTGCGAGCCGTGAAGAGAATTCGTAAGTCTTTTATTCGATGCAGCAAAAGCTGTCTGTGTGTGACGACAGACGACGACTGAGACGACAGTGAGGTAAATCTGAAAGCTCTCTCCTTCCTTCCTTTCGACCACGTCTTCCTTCCCTCTTCTTTCTTTCTTTGTTCGTCTCCGTCATTTTTAATAATAATAATAATAATAATAATAATAATAATTTTAGAGAAACAACTTTAATTTTTCTTTTTTGATATCGCTCTGTCTGTCTGTTTCGGCGTTTGTTGTTTGGTATATATTTTGAGCTGCTTGCTTCAACTTTTTTACATCTTTTTATAGATTTGGAACACTATTACTTCTTCTTCTTCTACCCTGCATATAGATTCCATTCGACCCATTTTGTTTTTTTCTTTTTTGATTTTATTTTATTACCCGACGTTCATCAACCATACTCTTCTTCTTCTTCTTCTTCTTCTTCCATCTTGATGGAGGTACTCTCTCTCTCTCTCTTCCTATATATGTAGATACTATACGACTACGACGGTCAGGTCGGGTCTCGGGTCTTATGTTCAAAAATCATTTCTTTTTTTTTGTTTGTTTCTTTTATTACATTTCCGTTCGTAGCCAAAAAACGAATCAGGTCTTCTTGTTTGTGGCTGGCTTCTTCTGGGTTTCTTATTTTGCTTTTTATGAATTAGTAGGGGTCACCTCTGTTTCTTATGGATGTTTTTTTTTTTTTTGTTAAAAACGGCAGCTTTGGGTTTCATTCTCTCTATTTTGGGGTTATTCTGGACCCTCTTCTTCCTTCGTTCGTGTCTTCTAGGACCTCAACCCTCCTCGATTTTATCTTCTTTCTCTTTTCAATGTTAGGTTTTTTTTTTTGAGCATGACTTTGAACTCCTCCAATCAATCAATGTGTGTCTCATTATTGATTGTGTTTGCCTCCTGAAACTATTAACAAAGCTTCGTCTTTCTTTTGTGCTCAGATGGAGCCAATTCATTCAGATGACATGGAAGGTTTTGTCGATGAATCCTCCAAGCAACTTCATTCCCCATATCTCAATGGTATCAACGGAGACCCCGAGGTCTTTCCTCGTGTTGGAGATCAGTACCAAGCAGATATACCACCATATGATCGTTTAATGCTCATTAGATGCTTCCAATCACAGCAAGACCTAGTCACTTTTTCCTTGCCTATCCCTCTCATGTGGACAAGAAGTGAGAAATTCAGAGGTTTCCTTGAAGCCGAGGAGGGTGACACCTCAACCGATCAACCACCCCTGGAGAAACCTGAACCGGCTGCTAGTTTGAAACCGAGGAGTGTTGTGCTTGCATTGCCATGCCAAAGAAATGCCAAGTTCAAGTTTGACTGGCTTGATAAGAGCCTCTATCCCTTCCCTGGGTCTTTGGGTGATTCTTGGGACGTTGCTGAGCAGCAGCGCTTCCTTCTTGGCCTCTACTGTCTTGGGAAAAACCTTTTCTTGGTTCAGAGATTCCTTGGCACCAAACACATGGGAGATGTGCTCTCATACTACTACGGAAGCTTTTACAGGTCTAATGAATACCAGAGATGGGTTGACGGACGCAAGTTGCGAACCAGACGCTCTGTTCAAGGCCAAAAGTTATTATCTGGTTGGAGGCAACAAGAGCTCCTCTCTCGGATCTCTTTTCATGTTTCTGAGGAATGCAAGACTACGTTGCTTAAGGTACTACCATATGCTTCTGGTTTCGGAATGATCTGAATCTGATAATGAACCATTATCAAAATGCAGAATCTTAGAGATGTCCATGTTGTTTCTTGTAGGTATCTAAAGCATTTAGGGAAGATAAGATTGCCTTGGAGGATTATGTCTTCACTTTAAAGGATACGGTAGGAATTGATATGCTTACAGAAGTTATTGGTATAGGTAAAGGGAAAAGAGATCTGACCAACTGCGCGTTAGAACCAACCAAGTCAAATCATGGAGCCTCTGAAGTACGAATACGCAATGATCTTCCGATTGGGGATATAGTCAAATTCCTAACTGGAGAATATAGGATGAGCAAAACACGGTCCAGTGACCTCTTCTGGGAAGCTGTTTGGCCACGTTTATTGGCAAGAGGATGGCACTCTGAGCAGCCGAAAGATGCCCCGAAGAATTCTCTTGTTTTTCTCGTACCGGAAGCCAAGAAGTTTTCCAGGAGGAAGATGTCTAAGGGGAACCACTACTACGATTCTCTGACTGATGTCTTGAACAAAGTTGCTTTAGATCCCACACTTCTTGTGCTCAATACTGATGAGGATCTTGATTTGAAAGGGAGCAAAGAAGAGGAAACCAAGAATGACCCGCCCATAAATTTAGACGAGTTTGATGATTCTTCACCAAACAGCAAGAAGAAGAAGAGGTACCTACAACCACGCAGCAAAACAAGTAAAATTCAGGAGGTCGTTATGTTTACGATTGTGGATACCAGTGAGGCGAATGGTGTGCAAGGAAGTACATTGAAAGAGCTAAGATCTCTGCCTGTTGAGACCGGCTGTTCAATTGCTAACTCCCCAAGTTACTTGAGTGAATCTGAGGATAACTTGTCAGAAGAATCTGAAAACAAGGCAGGGACTACAGCTAAATCAATGGCTTCGAGAGTGTGTGGTGGGGGCAGCATTAGTTCTGGCAAGAGCAGCTCTGTAAACATGGAAAATGCCACTAGTCGAAGCACTGTTTCTGTCAGTGAGAGACAGCAGAACAAGCGGAAAGGCGGGAGACCAAGAAATCCAAAGTTACCTGTCTGCAAAAAAAGGAGCAGCTTGGCAGATTGTACCTTGAGAGAATCAGGTTTTTTTGGTGAAACCCAGTCCAGGAAGAAGAAACCACTGAAGAAGATGAGACCAAACCCATTAGAAGCTGATCGAAATGTACTTTTGATGGGAGAGGAGCACATCGATAAAGATAGAACTCTGAAACCGTCGTCAACCAGTTCCGTGGCAACAGATAGCTATTGTCGAAGAAACGAAGATCGAGAAATATCACCAGAAAGATCTGAAACCAGAGAAGATTTTGACTTGAACGTTTCACAATTCTCACTAGAACGTGAAGCTGATGGTACTGATACGGTCATCACAGACGTTGTGCAGAACAGTGAGAGCTCTTGTGCAGATCAGTCATCTGTTCAAATGGATGTGGAAATGCAGTGTAAGCCTCAGGTCATCGCGGATTTGCTTCCTGGACGGAGGCAGAGTACAAGGACCCGACCGTTGACAACAAAGGCACTGGAAGCTTTTGCTTTTGGGTACCTTGGTAACTCAAAGAAGAAGAGAAAGGCTTTGGAGGAGTCAAGAAGCAAGTCAAGAACAAAATCTACAAAGCGCATTCATCGTCGCTCACTCGTGTCCTCTAAGTTCAGAAACGGAACTGTTGAGGATAGTTCAGACACTGACGAGAGTGAATAGACTAACTTCGATCTGAAATTGACATTTCTGCATATACCTCAAGATCAAGCGCCAAATGGGGAATTTTGCAGTTATAATCAATGTAGCAACATAGTTATAGAAAATGTTTTGCCTTTTGTTTCTGTTACCCTCATTGTAGCACAGTCACGGCTGAAAGAAGCTATGGAAAGCTGTGATGTTATTTTATTTTCATCGTATCCAATGCAGAATCAGTACTCAACAATTTTACATTCCCAAAACTTTCCCAGCTTTGGACTCATCAAGTTGCAAACTTTCGAAATTAGAATTGTTCATCACAAGAAACAACTTTGATGAGCAGTGTAAAGGAAGCCAAAAATATCAACAAAACGCCGACATTGGTATAAACATAGTTTGGCTCGTTGTATATTCTTTTCAAAGTTCTAGTTGTTGCAGCTATTGCAGAGAGGTCTCTCTTGTTATTTCCTTCAAACACCAAAGTTAATTACTGAGGCAAGGAGTTCTTAAGACTAAGCTGAATGCTCACACGAGCCACATTTGGGGCTGCCTTCAGAATCGCTTTCTCTGCATCTTCAGCGGCTCTCATGGCGTCCCTGCAGAGCAGCAAAATACTTGTCAGATGGTTACAGGAGAGTAGCCAAATGGCCTACAAGTACAGACATGGAAGAGCTTTACTGTATTTTCATGGTCGATGGCATGGAGACTACGATTTGGAGAAAGATCTTGCTATGCAACAAGTGCGGTGTAACTCGTTTGATCGTCATTTTCTGCAGATACGTGAAAGATTCACTGTCTTCGAAACTAATAAACAGGAATGCCTAGAGGTTGGGTTTGGTCTGGATTATAGCAAAAAAATAAAACGAGGAGTACCTCAGAAAACTGTGACGAAAAAATATCTGAGACGGTGGCTTCAACATGTTTAATCTCCCGGCAGATGTTACTTTCATTCCTTATACTGTCATGATCCTCTATCATGCTACAAGAGAACTGTAAAAAGGCTGGATCTGCAAGGAAAATTTGACATGATGGCTAAGAGCGAGAAGTAGTGAACAAGTTGGTTAGACATGTTTCTCACCATGCAGAATGCTGCATAGTGCATACCTATATGTATGAAGACTTCAGATACTTCAGGGTGGTTCTTATTAATCTGTCCTCGTACATATTCTCCTACCTCGTGTGCAACACTCACACTGGAAAAAGGATCTACCTGTAAGGAAAAGGTGATAATGATTGATTTTATTGGGATTATTATTTCTACTTGAGACAGAAGGAAGTAACACTCACTACAATGTGTACATCAAGATACAACGATGAACCAGCTCTCCTACCTCTTAGCCGATGACATCCCTATGGATAAAGAATATCATGACACACTCATTAGCAACAAATAACAGAAAACATTAAGGCATACTTTCTAATTACAGATAGACTGAATCTAGAAAAGAATACAATAAATTGTTATATAGCAAGGTTTATATATTTGAATGCCTATCATCGTGATAGGTACAAGGATCCACAATCTGTACCTTGACTCCTTCAACCTGTAATATGGTTTGTCTTATTGGCTCTAATTGTTGTGCAGGTATAGCAGCATCCACCAGTTCCAAGACACTAAACAAAGAAATGAAATTTGAGCAATTGAGATGGTGTTGGAACCATTATTCCATTACATGTTCAAGCTAATACAGGCTAGTTATAGAGAAAACTAATAGAAAAAGAAACATTAGATAGGGTGAGTACCTTTGGTGTCCTGTTTCCAGTCCGGCATTGAAAATCATAACCGAGACAACAAGGCCAGCTAGAGGATCTAAGAAATTGACTCCGAAAATAGAACCTCCTGCACAGAAGTAAGGCTATATATGTTACAAAAGGTGAGACTTAAATAAAAATAAAATAAATGGAATTGAGGAAGCTACATTGTTGTATCCCTTTATTTTATGATGGTATGCATGAGCAGGTCTGGGATAATGAAACAAAGGATATAGTTGATAAACTAAGTGGGATAGAAATGCTTACCAACTCCAACAAGGGCAACTACAGAGGAAATAGCATCTGATCGGTGATGCCAAGCATTAGCCATCATCAATCCACTGCCTTGTTTTTCTCCTGCTCGTTTGGTGATCCAGTAAAGCCTGAGAAGAATGAATGAGGTTCAGGGAGAATGACAAAAATAAGCGAGAACAGATAGATAGGGGATAGCACAAAAGACAATCTAATTAATACTAAAGAAGCTGGGGCGGTAGATCCTAGTAGGGAAGCAAAGTGTAAATAAAAAGTGAATGAAAACTAGTTACAAGTGTCTAATCAACGAAAGCTATGTATAGGCTAAGAAAGAGTGAAAGTAAAGTACCCTTCTTTGATAGAAATGGAAGCAAGAGTAACAGTGACAGCAAGAAAGGGATGACTCATATCAATTCCGTGATGATGAGCAACCTCAGGAGTTGAGGACAGTGCAGTCTGCAAAAGAGAGAGAGAAGACGAAGAAATATCAAGATAAAGAGATGAGAAGAAGAAGACAAATTGAGCAAGTATCGAGTGTAGTGGAGGTCATACATACAGATAAGAGGTCTAAAGCATGCCAGGCAATACCACATCCAGTGGCCAAAAGCATGGAAGAGATACCAAGTGCTCCTAGTGTTTCAAATTTACCATGACCTGCGAGGAAAGGGAGACATTAAAAATGAGCAATGTATATTTGAATACTAAGGTATAATGAAGGAAAGGGATGAAGGAGGTACCATAGGGATGTTCTTTGTCCTTGGGAACATTAGCAGCTCTGTAAGAGAGAAGAGCAACTCCACTTAGAACCACATCGGACACGGAATGAGCAGCGTCGGCGATAATGGCGGTGCTGCCGCAGAGATAGCCGGTGACAGCTTTGCCGAGAGATAAGCCAATATCAGCGGAGAGACCAAGCCGGAAAATCTTGTCGCCTTCGTCTCCTCCGCGGTGAGAGTGGCCAGAAGAATGCCACCTTGTGGAGTAATCGAAATTAGGGTTTAGCGAAGAAGAAGAAGAAGAGAGTCGGAGTGGTGATGATTGAAGATAACGGGAAGACAATCTACTACAAAGGGAAGACCTACAAATGATTTGAAATCGGAAACCCATTTGAGATGAGATCACACCACGACCACGAGGTCCACGACGCTGATGAACATCTCTGACTCTGATCGTCTTCCCCCTGAGCTGAGAGGATTAATTAACCAAAGCTGTGCTTTCCCGAATCTAAAATTGATCGCGCGGTAAGCCTTTAATTAAAATTTACCATTTCCTTAAAAAAATATTTTACCCCCCTTCCTTCTTTCTTTTTATGGGCTTATTTTTATATGGGCTTATTTATAAAGATAGATGGGCTAATTATTAGTGAACCAAAAGGCTATAATTAAAAATTGCAAAATAATTGACCAAGTGGAGGGAGAGACGACGCCGACAAATTGGGAAGCGGAAACGAAGAAATGTGAACTGAAGGCATTGATTGAATTTGAAGTGTAGAAACGGAGTCGACTCAGTCAAAGAGAGCCAGCCAGCGAGTTAAGGGAAAGTACACTACAGAGTATATAGGTTGGTTAGGTAGGTAGGAATGACGGATGTATCCCCCACTTTCTGACCGGACCAGTCGCGAGAAAGGGGAGACTGCGCTCTTCTCTTCTGGTTTTTGACAATAATGTTTTGGTTTACTCTTTTGGCCACTCGCGCGAACCCGCGCTATCCCCGCCCAAAGGGCCTTCCGGTCATTTTCAAAATATAATAATACTGTACATACTACTACTATTAGTAGGGGTAGTAGTCAAAATACATAATTTGTTTTTTTGTTTGTTTGTTTGTTTTCTCTCTCAAGTAATTTATTAATTTATTTTTTCTTGGAAATATCTTTTCCCTTTTCTGGGATGCTTTTTTACTTGTCGAGAGACCCAAAGCACCCAAGTGAGTACAAAAATGAAATTTAATTTATTTTTTTAAAAAAACAATTTTATAAAATTAAGAAATACAGTGGTATAGTACTACTCCTACTTGAATATTTTTTTTGTT
Source organism: Camelina hispida (assembly GCA_023657505.1). Taxonomy (NCBI): domain Eukaryota; kingdom Viridiplantae; phylum Streptophyta; class Magnoliopsida; order Brassicales; family Brassicaceae; genus Camelina; species Camelina hispida. The sequence goes on along the minus strand of CP094634.1, from coordinate 139,070 downwards.
ACATAAATTAAAATAAAATAAAATAAAAGAAAAAGGAAAATTGGAAGCTAAGAAAAGAAAGACTAGTGCAGAGAGGGCAGAGACCGTACGGTATTCCTGAAGAGCGAAAGAGAGAGAGAGAGAGAGACCGACCAAAGAAGCTCTCTTCTCTTCAATCACTGTCTCGAAGAAGCATCTCTTTCTTCTAATTCTTCTTTTTTTCTTTTGCTCTCTCTCTCTATCTATCAGGTTCCTTTGAAATCGGATTCTCCGGTAAAATCTCAGTCGATCCCCCTCCCTACTACTATGACATTTACTCTTCTTGGTTGAGGAGGCGTTTCTTCTTTTTCACTAACTTTTTTTTTTGTTTTTACTGTACACCCAAATCCCTAAAAAAAAAAAAAAAGAGTTGGTTCCATTCCAATGGACATGTATGCTCGCAATCCCATCAATGGCTCACAATCTGCTCAAGCTCCTCCCGACTGGACCCCCGCTGATACCGATTCCGGTCTCGAAGGTCTCCTCTTCTTCTTCTCGCATGCGTCTTTGTTTGATTCTCTCTAACAACTGTACGGCCTCTTTTAGGGTTTCCGTCAAAAAAAATTTGACTCTTCTTTTTTTGTTGTTGTTGTTGTTCCATATTCATAAATTTTGCAGAGTCCATGTGGCGATTAGGGTTGGGTAGCAGCGAGACTTACCCGGAGAGACTTGGTGCTCCTGACTGTGCCTACTACATGCGCACTGGTGTCTGCGGTTACGGTAATCGTTGTCGTTACAATCACCCTCCCGATCGTGCCTCGGTACTTTCTTCTTCCCTCCCTCCTCTCTCTTTCCCTTTTTTTTTTGTCTCTCTACTGAAACACCATACTAGGAAACAATTCAATTTTGCGTAATGTGGGTGATTCACTGGCTTTTTTTACTAACCTGATAACTAAGTTAAAGTATTTAACTCCTCAGTCCTGAGGATGTTTCAGTTTTGCTGGTTCAAGTCAGGGATAGTCTCACTCCTGTTTGTTTGGTTCCGATGGTCTTATAATTTATTCCTCAGAATGTAGTTTTGTTTTATGCTCTGTAGAAACAGCTAGCTTCTCATTTCTCTTCTTGGTTTGGCCAGCCACAGTTTCCAATTCTCTTATAATACAGTTTTTGCTTTATGCTTGCATTTTGTTCTAGGTTGAAGCAACTGTTAGAGCTACAGGCCAGTATCCAGAACGTATTGGTGAACTCCCTTGCCAGGTATCCCTCTCACGAATCCCTTTTTTGAATGTCCAACTGATGACATGAAAACAAGCTTGTTAGTTATATTGATCGCTTTTTTTTTTTATATGTTTGCCAGTTTTATTTGAAAACTGGAACCTGTAAATTTGGGGCGTCATGCAAATTCCACCATCCAAAGAACGCAGGTGGATCCATGAGCCACGTTCCTCTTAATATATATGGATTCCCATTGCGAGAGGTATGCTTTGTTTTGTTTCCCTCTTCTCTTTCACATACAAATCTAATAATAATAAAGGGTCGTGTCGAGTCGAGTTTGCATCATCTTTCAATACCCTGTTTGTAGGGTGAGAACGAATGCTCCTACTATTTGAAAACGGGGCAATGCAAATTTGGTATAACCTGTAAATTTCATCATCCTCAGCCTGCTGGTACAACTGTCCCCCCACCACCAGCGCCACCAGCATCTGCACCTCAGTTTTATCCACCGGTGCAGTCACTTATGCCTGACCAGTTTGGAGCCCCATCCTCTAGCTTGAGAGTTGCAAGAACTCTTCTTCCCGGTTCTTATATGCAAGGCGCCTATGGTCCAATGCTACTCACCCCTGGGGTCGTTCCTATTCCAGGCTGGAGTCCTTACTCGGTAAACCTTTCAGATTGTTATATCATCGCTACTTTTGCATATTTACCAGTCTCTCTCTCTCTTTCTGTGTCGTCTCACTTTTACTTTTGGTTCAGGCACCTGTGAGCCCTGCTCTATCTCCTGGTGCGCAGCACGCTGTTGGGGCAACTTCTTTATATGGAGTTACACAGCTCTCTTCCACCACTCCTTCGCTTCCCGGGGTTTATCCATCTCTGTCCTCTCCTACAGGTGTTATACAGAAAGAACAAGCCGCCTTCCCAGAGAGACCCGGTGAACCAGAGTGCCAATACTATTTGAAAACAGGAGATTGTAAGTTTGGAACATCTTGTAAGTTTCATCATCCTCGAGATCGGGTTCCACCAAGAGCTAATTGCATCCTCAGCCCCATTGGTCTTCCTCTACGCCCGGTATGCTCTCTCTCTCTCTCTCTCTAAATCATTTAAGGTTGTTGCTGCTGCATAGCGTAACGGGATACTGTTGCTATCGATGATGGGGTTGATCATAGTAACATTGATCTCTAAAATCCGTTTTTGTCTTGGGTTGGGAAACAGGGTGTGCAACGGTGTACTTTCTACGTACAAAACGGCTTCTGCAAGTTTGGATCAACATGTAAATTTGATCATCCAGTAGGAACCATCAGATACAATCCTTCCGCATCCTCTCTAGCTGATGCACCGGTGGCTCCTTACCCAGTGAGCTCTCTCTTGGGTGCTCTGGCAGCCGCGCCTTCTTCTTCATCGACAGAGCTCATGACCGGCGGTGCAAAAGATCCGTACTTGACAGGTTTGCCTACTTCAAGAAGCACATCAAGCATCTCGGCAGGCTTGATATTCTCACAGAGCGGCGGCTCAATTCCATTCTCTGACCTGCAACTCTCGAGCCAGACTTCTCTTCCTCTAACAGGTAGCAGAATCTCAAGACAAGGACGAGAAATTCGTCGATCCTTTTGAAATGATAAGCGCAGAAAAAGGGTACGCATACGCAGTGCTCCTTCAATTCTTAATCTAAATCATTATTATATAGAAGCATGTGATGTGAATTTCTATATATTATATATAGTCCCCAGTACCTTATTTAAGAAAAAAAAAAAGCCTATTTGAGTAGAAGACCTGAGTGAGAATCACATATATAAGAGGAAATCTATATGTGCATATATCAAAGACAAGAAAAAAGGGCTTCTTCTTTTTTTGTTTGTTTGTTTGTATGTATAATGTTTGTATAGAGGCAGACAAGGTTTCTTTGTCTTGTCCGTACTTCTACTCCAGACCCATTGCGGCTGAATCCAAAAAACCAAAAAAAAAAAAAACAGAGAAAAAGAACTCATCCATTCTCTTCTTCTTTTTTTTTTTTAGATTTTTTTTGTTTGCCTTTACTCTGCCAGTTGGTTTAACTTATCATCGCGTTAAGGTTTGTTCTCTTTATTGTAGTCGAAATTATGTGTGTTGTTAATTTGTTATGATACTGCTGCACACATTAGATATTGTATTGGTGATTGGTGAGGGAACAATCTACATTTTAAGGCTAATTTTGAAGGTTTGTTGACACCATAAAATCTTGTTTTTATATTATATTTTACTTTTCCTATTTAAAAATATGAGGGGAAGCACACTAATCCTAGAATCGATCATAGCATTGGGAAAGTGGCAATGAAAAGAGATGAGAGAAATGATGAGAATGGGTTCAAGAATTTTAAAATAAGGACAAGGAAGTAGTAAGTAGTAATCTTTGGAGAAAACCCTACCTGGGAAAGAAACCATCATTCACAATTTAATTTGCTTAGCCATCATTTGCTCTTATTTCCCACCCCGCTTCTTGCCTCCCTCTCTCTCACACACTTTTCTTTTTGTCAATTGTGAGTGTTTCAATTCACACAAAGTTGCTATCCATGGTCCTCCACCCATTTCAAGTTTGCAGGATGATTTATTTGGATCGCAGAGGTCACAAGAAAAAAGAACAACAAGATTCCTTGTTGTAGTAGATTAACCAAAGTGGACACATCACTTAATGCGAAAACTTCCTCTTTATGATGTGGATTTGAATTTGAGTTCCTAAAATACGGAATTGTGTAATCTGTTTGTGATACATTTTGATTAAAACATTTTGTGTTAATTCAGCAAGAAGGAAACACACCTAACTTTACCGAAGAAGATACTATTATTTTAGTGAATATCGTGATTGGTAACACAAACAAAGTATAATCTTTGAATTTTTACTAATCACAAAAAAAACTTTATTAAAAACTTTATCCTCAGCTTTTTTGTAAAGTTTTCATGTACAGTTTTTTCTTACAGCTTTATATTATTCTGTAAAAGCATACGGTTTCAGCTTACAATTTTTCTGTACAGCTTTGATTACGTTACCAATCAGATCCAATGGGTTAGGCAAACATTTTTTTTTTCTATTACTTTATCTACTGATACATTTATTTTTTCCCGGTTTGAAAAAACAAAAAAAAACATCGAAGTATGATTACAACCCCCAAAAGCAATGCAACCCATTCACATTTCCTGCAATTTAGTGTTTGATATATAAATATATAACACCTTGTAAAAGAAAAAGACACGATAAGAAACCTTTTAAACTTTTTCACCGAAAAGCAGAAGTAATAAACAGCACACTTAATTGACTTTTTTAACGCTAATGAACATAAATAAATTGCTTTTCAATCAGTACTGTGCATAATAAAAAGGGAAACATAGACAACTTGAGTCACATAGATTGCATTAATATAATCTCTTTATACAAACGATTAGCAAACTAAATAAATTGCAATCTTTAGAAAAAAAGTAGTCGAAATGTTAAAACCACCACCTGAGCTATAATTGAATGAATGTAAAATCTGTTATATGTTACTGTGAGATGAGATCATGGATGTACTCATATGCTAGTAGCAGTCTTTACAGTCACTACCTATAGCAAGCGAGATTAGTGTCCTAATTCCCGGAGAATAAAGTTGTATTCACCTAATTTTTTTTCTTTTTAAATGACAAGTATATGATGTGCATATATTTAAACAAGGAACCTGATTAATTTTTAAGAAGAAAGTCATGATTGCGCTTTAATTCTGCATGAATTCAAGTGGTTTTTTAACTCACTCCTCTGCACAATCTTTCATACTACTATTTGAAAGGCAAAGAGAGACAGAGACAGAGACAGAGAGCATTTGCAGCCGACAGTGAGGAACATATTTGCAGGTCTTGGCAATAACATCGGATTGCTAAAACAGAAAAAAAAAAACACAAAAGGTTTGCAACTTTATTTGGGGAGAAGAGATAGATCCTAAAAATGGGTGTTGTTACTGTTCCTGAGTCGAAGCAAAGTGTCCCTGGGAAAAGAGCGTTTCGACCAAGTTCCAGTATCAGACACACTCCTCAATGGTCTCTGCTACACTCATCGTCTTCTCTGCTATCTTTATCTAGTAGTTCTGCATCTCTTTTTTCTTTTTATATATTGTTGTTGCTGACTTCTGATTTCCAGGCCTGTCTCGGACGTTACGAGTGACTTAACCATCGAAGTAGGCTCTGCCAGCTTTTCTCTCCACAAGGTGAACTTCATTCAAGTTCAAGCTAAGCGAGAGAACTCATTTTGAAACTACTTTTTTTTGATCCGTTGTTCTTTGATTCTCAGTTTCCTCTCGTCTCTCGGAGTGGAAGAATCCGGAAACTAGTTCTGGAATCAAAAGACACGAACCTGAACCTACCAACAGTCCCCGGCGGCTCAGAATCTTTCGAGCTCGCAGCAAAGTTCTGCTACGGCGTTGGCTTGCAATTCAACTCGTCTAACATCGCGGCGTTGCGATGCGTGGCTCATTACCTAGAGATGACGGAAGACTTGTCGGAGAAGAACCTGGAGGCGAGAACAGAGGCCTACCTTAAAGACTCTGTTTTTAACGACATTTCGAGCTCAATAAGTGTTCTACACTCAAGCGAGAGGCTGCTCCCTGTAGCTGAAGAGATCAACCTGGTCGGGAGGCTGGTGAACGCAATCGCTGTGAACGCCTGCAAAGAACAGCTAGCCTCTGGTTTGCTCAAGCTCGATCAGAAACTGGGAGGATGCGTCGTGAGATTGCCGGAGACTGAGAAACCGAAACCACCTAGTGATGATGATTGGTGGGGACGCTCTCTACCGATCCTCAAGCTCGACTTCTTCCAGAGAGTTGTCTCCGCCATGAAGTCCAAAGGTCTCAATCAAGATATCATCAGTGACATCCTTATGAGTTACGCTCGCAAGTCACTGCAAATCATCAGAGAACCTAATCTCGTCAAATCTGATTCCGATCTCCAGAGGAAACAGCGTATCGTCCTCGAAGCCGTCGTCGGCCTCCTTCCCACGCAAGCTAACAAAAGCTCCATCCCTATCTCTTTCCTCTCCACCTTGTTGAAGACCGCTATAGGATCTGGAACCTCCGTCTCTTGCAGATCCGATCTGGAGAGACGGATCAGCCACCAGCTCGACCAGGCCATCCTTGAAGACATTCTGATTCCGGCGAACATCGGCGCCATGTACGACACCGACTCTGTTCAGCGGATCTTCTCCTTGTTCCTCCATCTCGATGAGTGCGACTACAGAGACGACGACGACGACGATGATGATGGAGATGTGGTGGACGAGAGCGCGATGGCCATGTACGATTTCGACGGGCCAGAGTCTCCGAAACAGAGCTCCATCTTCAAGGTGTCGAAGCTGATGGACAGTTATCTCGCGGAGGTGGCTCTGGACTCGAGCCTCCCTCCCTCTAATTTCATAGCTCTCGCAGAGCTTCTCCCTGACCATGCTCGCGTCGTCTGCGATGGCCTCTACAGAGCCGTTGACATCTTCCTCAAGGTATATAAAGATTTTAACTAACTAGAGATCGATCCAAAATCAAAAGTGTGTTTTGATTGACTCTCTCTGTTTTGGTTGGAGTTAGGTTCATCCACACATGAAAGATTCAGAGCGGTACCGTCTCTGCAAGACAATCAGCTGTCAGAAACTGTCGCAGGACGCAAGCAGCCACGCGGCTCAAAACGAGAGGCTTCCGGTTCAGATTGCGGTTCAAGTCCTGTTCTACGAACAGACGCGGCTCAAGAACGCAATGACAAGTGGCGGTGGGACAGCAGGGGGTTCGAGCCAAAGCCAGTTCTTCTTGTTTCCGAACCGCTCGGGAAGCGGGATGGCAAGCGGAGCGATCTCGCCGCGGGACAACTACGCGTCGGTGAGAAGAGAGAACAGAGAGCTGAGACTGGAGGTGGCCAGGATGAGGATGAGGCTAACGGACCTTGAGAAGGATCATGTTTCGATGAAGAAAGACATGGTAAAGCCGAGCCGGAGAAGGCCTAGTTATGGGATGTTTAGGAAGCTCTCCAGAGGTCTGAACAAGTTGAACGCTTTCGTTTTAAGATTCAGGAGCAGCCAAAGTGCTGCTGCCGGTAACGGTAAGTATACGGACGAGAAAACGGTTTCGGAAAGACGATTCATGTTTCAGAAGAGGAGATGTCACTCTGTTTCTTGATTTCTTATTTACTTTCTAATTCAATGCTTTGTTGAGTGTGTAAATTTTGTAATTTACAGATTCTAGATATTTTAATTAGAGTCAAATCTTCCCAAGTTTGGAAGCTTTTCTTGTAATATGTTTACTACTAGTTACTGTTACTTTTCGTTTCCCATACTCTATAGCATTTGTTGTTGTTGATGGACCAAGACTATAAAAGGAAAAGTTGAAAAACATTTTCACTCTTTTGTTTTTTTGTCGCCAGATCATCTGCGCAATGGGCCCAAGGTAATCGGTTGTTGATTACCTACCTGGTTAATTTAAAGTGGCAAGTATAATCCTCTGTCTTGTATTGATTACGGTTATTCAGAAAAAAGGGTTTATTATTAAAGGCCTTTACGATAAAGTAAGCCTAAATATTACTTATTGGGCTTAACGGCCCATTAAAATTGGTTTCAATTGTTCCGGTAATTTTGTACAGGTCAGGTAGAGAGAATTTGCAGTATGTCAGACAACATATGGATGATTGAACTAATTGTTCCGGTAACGATGAGATGATTCTGATCAAAGGAAAAAAAAATACTAACTCTGTTCCACAAAAATTAATTATTTTGGGATATTACACATTTTAAGAAAACAATGATTACTGAGTTTAAATATATTTTTTTCTTTGACTAAAAAGATAGTATTATTTAATTTTAAACCAATAACAATTCAAAATTTTAAATATTTTCAATGATTAGTTCTTGAAGTTTACAAAATATCAATCTTTGTAAGACAAAAAAATATCTCAAAACATCGATATTTGTGAGAAAGAGGGAGTAAATATTATGACCGACCTACAGTACAAACCTATGGATGATTGAACTAATTAACATGATCGGTCCTGTGTGTTGCCACGTTTGATCCCCTATAAGGTAATTTTATCTATCTTACCTGAAAATTAAATGAAGATACATATTTACAAAGGTAATGTATATATATGACCAGGGGAGATACATGCTAAATATGGGTAGGAAAGTGACAAATATCTTTTGAGATATTGTTTTCTAACTACATCCTTTTATATATTTGAAGCCAAACACAATCCTTTATCTCATGCCTTGGTGGTTCGAAGTGGTGATCCCACAACTTAATCGTTGTGACCATTAATTCATCGTATTATATAGAAACCATGCATATGGACGATTAATTGTTAGTTAATTTATCTGTTGATACAGACAAACTATATTGTAATCAGTAATCACGCAAAAGATTTTGGGTACTATAGGAAATAATCTTAATGTCTATATCATGCGTGATATAATTCTCATAATAGAAAGAAAAAAACTAGCCGATATACAAAAACGAATAATTTATCACAGTACTACTACTATATATAATATAGTTATTTAAGAATCAAACATAAGAAAAAGAATCACGCACATGATGAAAACTAAAGCTATAATATACAAACCCACAAAACAATGGGAAACGAAAAGTAATAGTAACTAGGAATGAAGCAGCCGATGAATAATAATAATAATGACTCATGCGTGTGATCCACACGTTCGTCCGGCAAGAGAGAGTCATTTCGAGGAAGAGAGAATCAAACAGCATCGTCAGTTTAAGTGTGATAGAAAGAACAAAAAAAAAACAGAATATTTTGTGTGTTTGGCAAGTTGGTGTTGGGGGAATCATGCACCATGTACTATGCATATATTGTTGATAGACATATGTTTTTTGGATCACCGAAAGCCCCCAATCTTTTTCATTTATCATCGCTTTGATGCAAATGATTCAATCAAAGGAGATATGTTAAGAGAATCCGTTAGATTATAAATTGACAAGTCTCTTTTTTTTTTTTCCTTCTTTTTTCTCTCTCTCTCTGCTGTAGGCCTAGTATGCTATATTTCTTATCAAAAAATTTGATACTTTTTTTTTAACCATTGTTGTAATTATCAGATTTGATAAGGTCTAACTTTCATATGTGTTAATGCATATATATAGTCATATTCAGGGTGAAAATGGTGGAATCAAGTGCATGTTCTTCTGAATTTTCAGTCCCTATAGTAACAGTAGAAACACACATGGCAAGGGAAAGGGATGGAGAAAGAAAAAAAAATCGAACTATACAAAAAAGATTGAACAAAAATTTATCTACTATATATATGTTCGAAAGAAAAATGTTTAAATTTTTTTTTTCTTTTTCTCTTCCATTCCATTCATATGTATTTCACTGATTCTTCTCATCATTCATACCATGTAGATTTTTATTTTTATGTCACTCTCGCGCAATGTGAATTATTTATATACGTAAAATATTAACCCATGCACCCCCAAAAAGAAAAGGGGGAAAATTATGAACTGATTCATTTAGAAGTGACTGCAAGTCTGCAACTTGGAGCAGTCAAACAGAATATAAAATAGGGAGAAAGAAAAACACTCAAATATATATAAATAGCCGTCTCTTTGGGGCATATGATATTTTATCTTTCACTTTTGATATTTTTCTTCTAATTACTTTTAAAATGTTCTCTTTCTAACAGAAAAGAAAAAAAAGAGAGACTAAGGGTCCGAATGGTGACCGCGGTTTTGGTTGTATGGGGAAAGCGGTTTTGCAGTGCGGTACGGTTCAATTGCGGTACGTGCGGTTTGCGGGACAAGTACGGTTTCTATAAAATAAGCGGTACAGAATGATATTTGATTGGTGAAAAAACTATTTGCGGTTCAGTATTAATTGTGAGAATGGTAAAAAAAGAAAAGCGGTGCGGATTACATATATTATATATAAATTTATTAATAATTAGTATGTTTGTATATTATTGTATGTTATGAATTAATAATAAAAATAACTGTACAAAACAATGTTTGATTGGTAAAAAGAATTGTGGTTTATAAACAAAGTTATATATATATATTGTTAATATAATATTTTTATGAGTAGATAAGTAAAAATATAAATAATTAATATAACTGTAAACTTCTATATCTTTTGTGTTAATAAAAAGTTATTTAGAACCATAAATACCCAGAATTATTTAAATTAAAATTTAGTTTCTTATGTAAATATTTTTTATGCCCTACTAAAAATATTATTCATAAGTTATTAACATTTTGGTTCTTTATTTTTTATTTATAATTTAAATATATCATTTATGAACTTTAAATATGAAATTTTATTAAAATTAAAATTTAATCATGTATATGTTTATTCAATGTTAAAAACAATAAACAAATTCAATCATAACAAATATTACACAATAAAAAGAACTAGTATGGATTATATTTTTTTCAAATCCAGTTGTTAATAGATTAATTTTTTTAAATAAATTCATTTATTGTTAAGAAAACTTGATTTATGGTTATACATTCATAATACTAAAATTACTTATATATATTACATTTTGAAATTTATTTAAAGATAAAATGAAAAAATAATTTTTTTTTCTTGAACATGCATTCTAAAGTTACTTGAACAAGAGAAGGAATAAAGAATAGATACACAGAACTTTTGTTATTAAAAAATATGTTAGTTATTTAATTTTTTTATTCAATATTAGTTATATATTTAAAAAATATTATGCAGATCTCTGCGTTATTTGGAAAAACGCATGGTAATAGATACTGAAAGCAAGAAGTGCGGTCCATGACCAAATATACACCCTAAAAATCCGCATCCAGCTTTTTTATTTTTTTTTGCAGAAAAGCGCAAATTGCCAATATATTGTTGATTGGTGTATAAATCAAGTTTCACAAAAACGCATTTTGAAAAACGCACTTTTAATGTCTCCACTCACAACCTTAAGCTCACCCCTTTCCTATAAATAGGCAAGCAGATCTCAAGCTTTTTACATACTCAAGCCAGACTAAACATACATCAAAAGGCTAAAGTTTAAACCCTAGCCCTCAGATATACCATGGACAAAGTGATGAGAATGTCGTCAGAGAAAGGAGTGGTCATCTTCACGAAGAGCTCATGTTGTCTCTGCTACGCCGTTCAGATCCTGTTCCGTGACCTTAGGGTTCAACCAACCATCCACGAGATCGACAACGACTCCGACTGCCGTGAGATCGAGAAGGCTCTCCTCCGACTCGGCTGCTCCACGGCGGTTCCAGCTGTCTTCGTCGGAGGCAAGCTCGTTGGGTCCACCAATGAAGTCATGTCCCTTCACCTTAGTGGCTCTCTCGTCCCCTTGATCAAACCCTATCAGTCCATCCTTTACTAGATAACTACTAAACCAAAATCAATAATCTAATCATTAGCTAGTGAGAATAAACACAGTTACAGCTAGAGTGTGAGCTAAATACACTAGCTAGATATTCAATGAGGACTTCGTCTGAAATGTTTATCATATAAATATGTTCTATTGTTTAGCTTCTTTCGTGTTTCAGTTTAGTTAATCAACTGGTGTATGTTGATGTATAAACTCTCTGTTACGTTTATGCTATAATGAAAATAGTATTCAACGTAACATATATAAATCTCACTTTCTATAATTTTTTCCATATATTATAACGATTTCTCGTGTTGATTCAGTTTATGTAATACGACAACAACAAAAAAAAACGAATATGGTATTAGAAGGGAGTCGTCTACTAATAACAAACTATTTTATCGATCCGACATATATATTCACTCGCACATATTAGCTAACTCAGCAAGAAGATGAAACGGACTTAATTTGTTCGTGAAATAAGTATATATGTTAATTAAGCAGGCAGTTAGGGTTTTCAAAAGAAAAATATAATAAAACTTATTAATTAGATTCTAATAATTAATATCAAAACCGCAATTTTTCTTTATATTTACTTTATATGATACAATGTGAATGGACTTGCACTTGCTAACCACATGCATGATCTTTAATAAGTAGTAGTTAATGTTCCTCTAGTATTCAATGAAAATAGTTTTGTCTTCGCCCTAACAAAATCGGTAAAAAAGAAAAACAATGATAAGATACCTATGGCCTAATGCGACTAGCTAAAGCAGTTTGAGGAAGAGAATAGAAGATCTTTGGCGGTCCAACAAAGTATATCATGGCTACACAAAATCATTTTTTCCGTTTTTATATTTTTGAGTATTATTATTATTATTTATAGTACTAACTAACGAAAATTTAGATTAACAATAACTATACAAGTCTACAACACACAATATTTAGCTCATATATATATGGTGTGCGAATTCAAAAGAATGTATCAATTATATATGACTCTCGTCTTCTGCTGGTATAGTAAACATTTGCTCATAATTTATTAACAAAAAATGCAACGTCGGAAAAAAATACAGAAAAGGTTACGAATCATGGAATCGTTGTTGTATACGGAACATTAACGATCCTCTCAGCTTTATAGATAACGAAGCATACAATTCTTCTTAGTTCCACTTTTTGCTACTTGAGATTGATTGTAACTGTACCCTAGATATCAATATTTAATATTTTACGTACACTTTTAACCACGTATAGATATTAATTAGTACACTAAATAATTGAATTTGAGCCTCGCATGCATATATCTGTACTAACCATCATTGTTTCTCTTTAGTTTCTTAAAGTTACCAAAATCAATTACTTCAAAATTCTCCAATCAGAAGCGTACGTGTAAATGCCTCTATAGTTATAGTATATAGACCTTTTAAGTTTTGTTTAATGAAAAATATGGTTCTATTGAGTTCAAAAGGTCCAAAGGAGAGATAATAAAGGTATAATTTCTTTACAAGATGTGTGGAACAACTTTTCTTGACCTCCAACTTCTTGGGATCGTGGGAATTAGGAGAATCTAATTGGAAGTTGCATAGACGTGTAAGAACTACTAATTAAGAACCACATTCACTTTGTTGTCATTGTTACGAGATTCAAGATTCTTTGACCGGCGCGTGATGAAAGCATCCTCCTATATATGTGTCCTATAGGCTCAAGATTCGTATCCAAGAAGATATCAAGAATCTCTAGCTATGATTACTTAGAAAAAAGGACCATTTTTTGAAGGAAAAAAAATTGAACAAAGCTCATGCGAATATCGAAACTCAACAAAATGGAATGGTATAACATTGGGTATCACTTTAGTTTCCATTTGTGTTTTATTATTATTATATAGATACGAATTCGAGTCTTATAGTTAATTAGATCACAAAACTTTCAGGGGTCATGTTTAAGTGAACTAATATGTTAGTTATTTTGTAATTTTGTTTTGACTGATGAGCATATAATAAACCCTGATTCACCGTTTACTATGTTAGATCCAGTAATCCAATGGTTAGAAACTCGATTTGAAGAAGATTAGTTTTTATAGCCATGGAACATAGGACGCAAAAACAACACTAGGTAGACTATCATGTGATATGTGTTATTTATTGTTCACGAGCCATACTTTTCAAATATCACTAATAGTACTCATCTCTCGTCCTTTTTTTTTTTTGGTCCCATCTTGTCCTCGGTCAATTTTAGTACTCTTGTAGATAAAATGTTACTCCCTCTGTCCCACAAAGATTGATGTTTTAGGATATTTTTTTGTCCCACAAAGATTGATATTTTGTACACTTCAAGAAGTAATCATTGAAAATATTTAAAATCTTGAATTATTATTGGTTTAGAATTAAGCAATATTTTTTTAATAAAAAAAAATATATATTTAAACTTACTAATCATTATTTTCTTAAAATGTGTAATCTCCTAAAACATCAATCTTTGGGGGACAGAGGGAGTATTGAGGAACGATGATGAGGTTTTAGTGGAGATGAGCAATTTTGGATTGGAGATATTAAAATTAATTGTCTATTGGCAAACCAATAAAAATATTAATAAAATAAAGGAAAAGAATTCACTTTCGAGCATTCTAGCTATGTCGGTAACGTGACAAAGTGTTTCCTTATTAGTTTATTTTTTTAAGAATAGGCAAACACAAAGCAGCAAACAACAAAACTTTCCTTTTCTAACGTCCCTAATTAGCCACGTCCATTTTTCTGGATTTGTATTAGATTTTGAAAATTCTGTGACCAACTTTGATTAGTACTCTTTCTCTTTAGCCCTTCTTTCTTTTTTCTTTTTTCTTTTTTTTTTTTTGTTATTTACTTTGTAAAAGTCTAACGAAGTACTGTGTATATGGTAGCCAACATGTGTTATGATAAGGAATTCTAGGCTACTCTGATATATAAATCCTGTCAAGATAAATTGATTGATTTGTTGTCTTGTCTATCCCGTAGTGTGTAGAAGAAGTAGCTATGTCTTTGTCGCCCTAATACGTGCATCAAGATTGAATCTTATACTATTGATGATAAGTGATAACCCGTAATTGTATATTAGTTTACATTTTACAGTGAACCAAATTGAAAATAAATGGATCAGTTGGTTACATATATATATGTACATGTACGATTAATTCCACAACGAACGAACGGTGAGTCCATTAAACATCGTCCACTTAATGAAAGGCACGGGAAGGTGAAGGCGAGGGAGCTAGGAGAGTGAGTTTACAGCTTCTTCCCCAAGAAATTAATTAAGAAGATATTTTGACTTTTGTCTTGATAACAAAAACAAGAATGGCGTCACTTAAACGTCACTATTACTACTATAATACAACTCATCATAAACAACAACACATGGCTTTAACATAAGAACTACATAAACGTAACATAAAGACACCACCACCACCAATATTGGTTTTGGTTTTGCCCCAAGAAATTAAAAATATCCTCAAAGACTCTTCTTCCTTCCTTCCTTTATTTGTGTTCCATCTTCTTACCAAAACTGTCGGCGTACCCTATCCCCATGATGGAAAAAGAAGAAGAAGAAGGTCATCAGCGTCACCGCCGGATATGCGACTATTGCGACTCCTCCGTGGCCCTTGTCTACTGCAAAGCTGACTCCGCCAAGCTCTGTCTCGCCTGCGACAAGCAAGTCCACGTCGCCAACCAACTCTTCGGCAAACACTTCAGGTCACTTCTCTGCGACTCCTGCCACGACTCTCCCTCTTCCCTTTTCTGCGAGACCGAACGGTCTGTGCTTTGCCAGAACTGCGATTGGCAGCACCACACTGCCTCTTCCACCTCCCTCCACAGTCGGAGACCTTTCGAAGGCTTTACCGGCTGTCCGTCCGTCCCTGAGTTGTTGTCAATCGTGGGACTCGATGACCTCTCCCCCGATTCCGGATTGCTTTGGGATCAGACACCCCCGGAGATCCTTAGCCTCAACGACTTGCTTGTCTCAGGCGGCTCCGATACTCATAACTTCCGTGCCACGGATGTTCCTCCTCTGCCTAAGGTCTCTCTCTCTCTGTCTTTTTACTTTTTATATATTCCTCCTCTCCTCTGCCTAAGGTCTCTCTCTCTATCTGCCTAAGGTTCCTCCTCTGCCTGCTCTGTTTTGTTTGTTCCTCTGTATTAATATTTTTGAAAATTCCTCAGAATCGTCACGCCACCTGCGGGAAATACAAAGATGAGATGATCAGACAGCTCCGTGGACTGGCCAGATCCGAGCCGAGTTGTCTGAAATTCGAAGCAGCATCAGATGCTGAGATAGATGCCGGATTCCAGTTCCTGGCGCCGGATTTGTTTCCTACAGGCGAGCTGGTAAGACTGTCTTCTTCTTCTTCTTCGTGTGGCTGTTGTTGTTTGTTGTCAAATGATCTTGAAATGTCTTGTCAAAGGAGAGTGGAATGAAATGGTTCGATCAGCAAGATGAGGACTTTCCATATTGCTCTCTGCTAAGAAACTTGTCAGGGTCAGTTGATAAACCTGAGAATGTAGACCGAGACTCTTCCGTTATGGTTCCGGTTTCTGACATCTTTAACCGATGTGAGGAAGATCACGTGATGGTGCCACTCTGCTCCACTACGGCTACGAGGGAGATCAACAGTCTTGAGAGGAACTCTGCTCTCTCCCGCTACAAAGAAAAGAAGAAATCTCGAAGGTTAACATTAACAAAAATCTCACTCATATCTAAAACAGAAATAGAAATTTGGGCTTATTAATTCATGTCATGTCTTATGAACAAACAGGTACGAGAAACACATCAGGTATGAATCACGCAAGGTTCGTGCAGAAAGCAGGACAAGAATCAGGGGACGTTTCGCCAAGGCCGCTGATCCAATATGATTTATATTTACTTTGCTAGTCAATATCAAGAGTCTTTTTTTTTTTTTTTTTTTTTTTTGTATTAATCCAATCATTACCACAATGAGTCTATATGATCAGGTTATGTTTTTGTATTCTAAGCTTTAGGAGTTTACCACCTATCCTACCACTGTATATTTGACCCCAATCTCATATAGTCACTTTGAGAAAACACGTATGTATGTTTCAAACAAACGACATAGTGATTTGTACCCTTTTTTTTTTAATCCACTTTTTTTTCCTAATTTTGCTCCAAGGCAACAACAACGTTCACACTTACTTGTATTATATACAAGCAGCAGAAGATGCAAAAAAATTGTTTGTACTTTAGCAAAATTGGTTTGAGGGTTAGTTTTTCTCCTGTTACATTTTCGGATTTGAACATTTGGTGAAGAATGGTAGATGCAGCTTGAAGCAATGTTGCATCTCTCTTTCTTCGTCAACTCTTTGAAGATTAGGCCCTTACCAACTGCTATATAACAAACCTCCTCTGTTTATTCTCATGTCTTCCCTCCCACAGAGTGCTGAATCCCCTAGATACATCATCTTGACCACACTGTTGAGCTGTTGAGAGATCTGCCATGGGACCTGGAGGACCTGGAGGACCTGGTGGACCCGGAGGACCAGGCTTCTTGCCACCTGGAGGACCAGGCTTCTTGCCACCCGGAGGGCCTGGGTTCATGCCACCCATTGGCGGTTTCTGTTCTGGGTTTTCAGATATGATATGTTCCTGGTAAAAGACATTTTTCTGCTTCATTGTTTTGTTCTGTATTTGCAGAAAGTAAAGATGTTACTCTGACTGTGGATTCTTGCAGTCTATCTTGTCTGTGCTGCTGCTGGCTGCTACGAGATTGCTTTGGAGGCCCACCACCACAAGGACCGCCACTTCTTCCTCCCTATTATTGATCGCATCTGGCTCTTTTTATAATAATACTGAAGCAACCTGTAAACGATATTTGCATGTATATGCTTGCTTGTTTCTAGTTACTCATATACGATTCAGATACTTAAAATATCTGCTTATATATATGTACTCTCCAAAAGAAACGATCAATTTAATTATCAGAGAAATGAAATCATAGTCTGGAACACTACAATTGCTAACAACACAACAGGAACAACAACAAACACAATCTACTGTCTTCGATCTTTGTCTCTCTCTCTCTCTCTTTGTATGGACTTGCCAAGACTTTTTAAAATATGTACACACACTTTCTAAGACGAGGTCACACCAGTCTTCTCTTTCAACATGATACAACCAAATAAACCCGGAGTCACCCGGGTTGTTGGAATCATTCACATGCTATCTTGGTGTCGAAACTGCTAAGGCACATGGTGAAGGCCTGGAAGGCAGAGATAGGGTACTGATAGTCCATTGTGAACACATCTTTGCCGACTTTTCCAAACTGGAGAATCACATTTTCATGCTCAGGTCCTGCAGGTCCGTTCTCACGAGCAGCTACGAGCTGGAAGTTTTTGACGGAAGCAACAGTGACTCTCCCATTGAAGTTGAGGCACCAGCACTGGAGTTGTTCATGCCATCTGGGCGATTTGTTCCTCAGGGCAAGCAGTCCTTCCTTCTGAGCAGCAGCAGACGATGGACCAGAAGGGACACTCTCTGCACGAATTGATTTCGACCTGAAGAAGGAGAATGAGGGGAAACTATCAAGATTGCTGTGGAGAAGTTCCGTCTGAGTTGGAGCTGTTCCTCCAGGTTCTACTGCTGATGCAGGGATGGCATCCATGACACAGTGCATCCTCCTCGGTCCTCTGGTTTTATACGACAAGGTTTAAAAATTAGCAAAAACCATAAAAGCAAAGATCTTTTTTTTTTTTCTCTCACAATGTATCTGTAAGCAAGGAGATAAATCAACCTGGAACCCAAGACGTTAAGCTCATATGAGATATGTGCTACAGGATAGTTGCCAGATGGAATTCTCGGGCTCACTTGTTTCAAACTGAGAAGCCTGCTTGAACGGGTTCTGGTAACTTGAGCTCCAGGATTCGTCGGTTGAGCATCATAGACAGTGAACTTGGTTCCCAGAAAGTTAGATCTGAAAGAAATTTAGATATGAGAAAGGTTATGGCCAATATATGAAAAATGAGGTATTTAAACCATGGACTCAATCTGTAGCTTAAGTACCTTAGCTTTCCGATATAGGTAGTGCTTCCTCTCGAGACATCATCGCAGTTTAAGGAGATGATGTAGTCAGTGCAAGTTGGCCTCCTAAACCTCTTTGCAGCAAGAAGGAACTTTCCATCATCATTTGAAGCTGCTGCTGAACCAGAAAACAAATAAAAAGAAATCTCTTGAGTGTTATTCACAAACACGTTAGGTATGCAAAGAGAAAAGAAATAGAATCTGATTTCTTTCACCTTGGTTTAACCCGAGGTATAGATAGTAAGTTTGATTGCTGCGGTTTCTCATAATATAGCATTGAACAAGTGACCCCCTTGGACCAGGCTAAAAGAAAACCAAGAAAAGATTAGCCTGAAGAAGAAGAAGTACACAAGCGAGGGATAACATAAACATAGAACGTGAAGGGGATACTCAAACCTGTTTGAGGGAGATAGGAAAAGTCAATTTGCTAGAGAGCTCAGGAACTTTGACGATCTCCTTGACGATTTCTCGCCAGTTCCTGCAGACACCTGCGCAAGAAACAACATTCTTCCTAGAAGGCCAAGTATCTTCGGATTGCTCAATCCTCATGAGAACATCCCTGAGAAGCTCCGGAGGCATATTAGCCCAACAGCTCTGCTTGAAAGCATCAACAACAGGAACAGAAGTATCCTGAACCACACGTTGAGACCTGGATCTACCATACCCAAATCTAACATCAAATCCCTTTCTAGATATACTACCAAACTCTCCTCTCATGTCCTGAATTAGACTTTTGAACGACATGGCTTCTCTGAATTCTCTATATGTTAAAGCAGTCTCGTCTCTCTATATGTTAATCCAAAGTTGCCGACTTTTCAAGAACCCTAATGATAAAACCCACATTCCAGAATGAAGGAGATCTGTTCCACACCCTAATCTCAACGAATTTAAATAACAAAGGACAAAAAAAAACGATTTTTAGATCAAGAGTAGAGAGAGAGAGAGAGGCACAAGCTTCTAAGAAGACAAAGATCCGATAAGATAGAGATCCGGAAAACAAACCTAAGGGTTATCCCCAGAGACGGCTATACCTTATACAAAAGAGAAACTAAGAAAAAAACATGGTGGATTCACAAGTTATCGGAGCTTCTTCAGTCACAACAAATGGGATACTGCAGGGGGCAAGATTGAGAAGCAAAAAGAATCAGGGAGCAGTACCCAAGTCCCAGATTCGGGGGCATCGACGACACACTCGAAAGCAAATGCGCCCTTTTCACAACAACAGAAGCGGTCAGAGGAAATAGATTTCTAGGGTTTGGTCATTGACGACGATACGGGAGGGAGTGTATGTGTCTCTGTGTTATCCAATCGCTTCCTTGTTGTCTCTTTTTTTTTTTTTTTTTTTAATTCTTCGTTCTTTAATTTTATTTTGTTTTTTCACTAATTTTATTTTTGAGTGGCCAGTGAGTGTATTTTTACAGATTAATCTTACATTAAAATTACTAAAAAAAAATAAAAACTTTTGAATAAAAATTGTAGAAAAGTTAAGTATATTTATTCTATGCGACATGAATGAATCATTGAAACAAAAGTAAAAGGTATGCTTTTACATTAAAAAGAAATTGATTAACGAATAGATAAAAGAACAAAGTGATGGCTAAAATTATGTGTATGTTTTATTATAGTATCTGGAATTGTTGAAACATTCATTGGAAATAATGTTAACTGACTATAACTAAGATTATCTTGCTCAATAGTAGTATAATGTAGTAGAAAGATTCATAAGTGTATGACATTTGAAGATAAGATTTACAAATTTAGAAAAGAAAAGGAAAATTTGGTTTAATGGAAGCTTTCTTTCTTTCTTCCGTTTTCCCCCTATTTACGCAATATAAAAAACAAAAACAATAAATGATTTTGTCAAAGCAAGAAAATAGTTAAGTGTGTAAGCAAGTGCTTTTTAAACACTACTTTTTTTGTTGCCGTGATCACCGCACTTTCGCCGCTTTGAATTGTCCAAAAGGTGTATTTTTAACGTTTTACTTTATATATTGATTTTTTTTTTTTTTTTTTTTTAAAAATAAGATGATATCTCTTCCTTTCATGGATACATTTGGACTAACTAATTGACCAAAAAATTAAGATGATATCTCTTCCTTTCATGGATACATTTGGACTAACTATGGATTTGGATCATTTGTATACAATATTGGGCTGTATTTAAAAAGGTTTTAAATATTGGGATGATATTTTTAACAATGAATCTAAAAAGGTTTAAAATATTTATGTAAACAATATTGGGCTGTAAAAATCCAATTTCCGGCCATGTGGGCTGAAGAGGTGAAGTTGTTAATTAAATTATTAGGAAGTCAAGTGGGTCTCTCAATCCTAATTATGAGTTTTTTTTTTTTTTCTTTGCAAATTTGGATCGAGGATACAACAACTCTTGAAATGATTAAAGAAAAAAAGAGACTTGAAAGCAAAAGAGGGAGGGAGGGAGAGACATGAGGATTGGATTATTCTTTCTTGTTTAGAGCAACTTCTGGCTTGTGTTACTAGTTGTCGAGAGAAAAAAAAAAAAAGATGCAAGAGTGCTGTTAGCATTCATCATAGGTGATTATTAGGTGGATTTATCTGTTGTTGCATGCAGCCCGCAAATTCGATTGATCACTGCCTTGCCTACAATATATATCCAATTATGTCAATAATACAGACATACTTGTGCCGAGGAAAAGGGATAAAATGGAAAGAAGAAATGCAGAAACGGCCAAAAGAGATGAAAACAAAAAACAAAAAGAGGATAGGAAGAGAGAGAGATACTTGGTTTAGGTTGGTTGGTAAATGGTAAACCTCGAACTCTCTCTGTCTAGCTCAATGGCAACGACAAAGGCGGCTCTTCTTCTCCCGTGGCTTTTGCCATCGCCGTCGAGACACTTCTCCTCCTCATCCCTGATGTTCGTCGACTCGTGCGTGAAGAAGAGGAGGATAGCGCAAGACGTAGCAGTCTCCGTCTCCTTCAATCCTTCTGGCAACTTCGATATCTCTGCCTTCAATAATGACGACGGTGCCTACTCTCTCTCTCTCTCTCTCTCTCTTGTTCTTCCTTTAATTTGTGCTTAATTACCCCCCCAACGTTTTATATAAAAACATAAAAGGAAGGCTACTATAGTATATATGGAGTATTCAATTTATTTAAAAATATTGTGAAAAGGGAGCAGATACTTTGGATAAAGTGGAACCTCCGATGCCTCCCACGACAGGCCGGTACGAGGTTGTGATCGACAACGACTCGATCGGGCGGCTTGACCTATCCCCGTTTCAGACAGCTACCGGCATAACCTCACCTTCCTCAGGTAACATAATTAACACCTCTAAGTATATAATATATTATTAGTATTCAGTGCCCTCTCATGATCATTGATTGATTGATTGATGTAGCTGAACCAAAAAGGTATATGGAACGAAGTATTGGATTCAGCATAAAGTACAAAAGAGAAGATCCGAGGGATCCGCGTGAGCTGTCAGAGTACCCGGAGATAAGACTGTGGTTCGTGAGGCTCGACGCCATGTACCCTTGGCTTCCGGTTCTGCTGGACTGGCGAGCAGGGGAACTCGCTCGATACGCGGCAATGCTAGTCCCGCACCAGATGAGCTTGAGAATGGGGGTCGTTTTCAATCCCGAGGCGTTGGAGCTTTTCGTCATGAACAAAGTGTTTGTGGTTTATCCGTGGCTGAAACGTCACGGCGTCCCCAAGCCCAGGTTGAAGACCACCGACATGGCCAGGATGCTCGGCTTCGGCATCGGCGATCAGCTCTTCGACTTGATCGATCAGGATCAGGATCAGGAGGTGAAGGAGGACAACAACTAACTTGTAAAAAAAGGCCCTCCTTGATTACATTACGTGGGCCTTTAGTATTGGGCTTATATTGATTGATTGATGAGGCCTGATCTGGGGATTCCCAAACTTATCATAAAAATTATTAAAAATCGAATTAAATATTTTTGAAGAATCCTTAATTTGCTATTCAACACTCTTCTCCTCCGACTTGGAAGAATCCTTTAGTGAGGTCCAACAACGCCTCTCTTCTTCTCCTAATCAATCAATAATCTCGCTTCCTTGCTATGAAGATCATCGCCTTGCTCGTTTTCAAGTGCGCTCCCGTATCTTCCGAACCCGTCATCCTCGCCAACGCTTCTGACGTCTCTCACTTGGGATTTTACCAGCGATCTAGCGTCAAGGAGTTGGTCGTCTTTGTCGGTCGCACTCTCGCTAGCCGAACCCCTCCTTCCCAGCGCCACTCCGTCCAGCACCAAGGTTCGTTTCTTTCGAACATTGTTTCTCCCGGATGGATCTATGCCTTATTCGATTTCTTAAGATTCGGATCCGCGTTTTTGATTTCCTTTGTTTAGTAGTATGATTTAGAATGTGCACCTCTTCTGATTCTACATCTCCCCCCTGGACTATGCTTCTTCACGCGATTCCATATTTTTTTTGTTTTTTTGGGGATAATTACTTACTAATTAGGGTTCGTTCATGTGTTGTGTTTTGTGATATATATATATATATATATAGAGTACAAGGTTCACGCTTACAATAGGAATGGCCTTTGCGCTGTGGGGTTCATGGACGATCATTATCCTGTTCCAAGTGCCTTTTCTCTTCTCAACCAGGTACTAACTAATTTCGTTTATGTTTAACTTGCTTCTCTCACTCAGTGTTGTATAAATCCACTTGCATCTAGGTTTTGCTTGACATTCGGATTTTTTTCTCAGGTCCTTGATGAGTACCACAAGAGTTTTGGTGAGACATGGAGGAGGTCTGCAAAAGAAGACCCCGCTCAGACGACTTGGCCATATTTAGTCGAAGCTTTAAACAAATTTCAGGTTCCTCTCTTGTGCAACTCTTTTCGCTCTTTACTTTTTTGCCTGTGAATCTTGTTTACAAACTTATCCCAATCGAATGTGATAGCCTCATGAATTAATTTTACTAGCCTCAGTCATAGTTTTAGGAACAAGTTGATTGTGAGTGGATTTGATCTTAACTTTGTTTTGTGATTGCCCCTGTCTTCAGGATCCAGCAGAGGCTGATAAGCTGTTGAAAATCCAGAGGGAGTTGGATGAGACCAAGATTATCCTTGTAAGTGTTGTCTCCTGTCTTTCCTTGTACGGATATACTTGTGTACTCTCTCTCTCTTCTAAAGTTTTCCAGTATAATTGCTCACAGACTGACCAAATATGATATGCTTAAAAATGCTGTCCTATGCTATTCTGTCAATGAGTTTTGCTTCTTCTCAAAAACCTCATAACCAGAATACTGTCTTAGAGATATGATGCATGCTTCTGTCCCCCCTTAAACTGAATTTTTTGTTCTGAATTGCAGCATAAAACCATTGATAGTCTTCTAGAACGTGGTGAGAAGCTGGACAGCCTAGTGGAGAAGAGCTCAGATTTGAGCATGGCATCGCAGGTAAATATTCGGAATACCGCCACATACTAGCAAACAAAAATTCCCAGTGCCATAGATTGATTTTCTATTTTCCGTCTCAGTCATTGTTTGTTAACATGGTAGAAAGGGTAGGACATGAACGAGTTTGAACTGTGTTGTAGATAAACAAAGGAACTCTTGTATGTTTTGTTAAGGTAGATAAATAGAGAGGAATGTGGATTTAATTTAGAAAACAGATTTACTAGATGTGGTGCTTGGAAATTGATGATGATGCCAAATAAACTCAAGAAATTTCTTAAAATTTACTTTCCACATATATATAAACAACATAATGTATTATCTTTAGTTTTTTTTAGTTAGGGTTCCTCTGTTACTTCTCTATATACACAGCTTCTACACAGTAATAATGTGAATCTGCTCTTCTTATAAGCTCGAACTCAAAACTATGTTTCAACTGTTCAGTTAAAACTTAATTAATGCTAAACTAAATATGTGGCGCTGTGTAGTTAATGCTGTGTCCTAAACTTTATTAACTTTAGTTAGGTTTCATCTTTACTTAATCACATTTTTTTGTTTGATTTAGGGTTTTACTCAATCATCTTCTCAGATTTTTGCATATGTTGTGATTGTTTTTTTAATCAGATGAGTGTGGCGAGCGATTCTCCAGTGCATTCCTCAAGTAGTGATGATCTTGCTGCTTTCCTCGATGATGAATTGGAAACTGTTGAGGAAGTAGAGATTGAAGGTGAAGCTCTCTCTTTCTTCAGCCTTGTTTGTCATGTCATTTGTTCTGGTATATTGAATTTTGAATCTGTTTATGCTTGCAGAAGCATCCTCAAGCAAGGGAGAATGCGAGCATCCAGGTTCGTTTGGAAACATGTGCTTTGTCTGTGGGCAAAAATTGGAAGAAACTGGTGTTTCGTTTAGATATATACACAAGGTAAGCCAATCTAAATCGATTACCTTACAAATATCACAGAACAGCTTCTCTTGAATCAAGTTTTAGTTTTTTTTTATTAATGAGCTTTGGGAATGCTGTGTTCTTAGGAAATGAGGCTCAATCAAGATGAGATCTCCAGGTTGCGTGATTCAGATATGGGATTCTTGCAACGCCAGCGGAAGCTGTATTTAGTTCTCGATCTAGACCACACGCTGCTTAATTCTACCATATTGAGGGACCTGAAACCAGAGGAGGAATACTTGAATAGCCATACTCATTCTCTTCAAGGTGACATACTCTGCTACATTGTTTTGCTTTTCTTCTAATGTAATCTTTGTTCATGGGACTTGGGTGTTGTATTTTTCCTTTTGTTGTCCCATCTAGATGGTTGTATTTCTAAGAATTTTTGGATTTTGTTTGAAAATCTCAGATGTTTCCAGAGGAGGTAGTCTTTTCAAGATGGAATTTATGCACATGATGACCAAACTGAGGCCGTTTGTTCACTCATTTCTAAAAGAAGCCAGTGAGATGTTTGTGATGTACATATACACAATGGGAGATAGGCCATATGCCCGACAGATGGCGAAGCTGCTGGACCCCAAAGGAGAGTACTTTGGTGATCGGATCATTTCTCGGGATGACGGCACAGTGAGACATCAAAAGAGTCTAGATGTGGTGCTTGGACAAGAAAGTGCTGTTCTGATTCTTGACGATACAGAGAATGTAAGTATGTTG
This sequence comes from Camelina hispida, assembly GCA_023657505.1. Taxonomy (NCBI): domain Eukaryota; kingdom Viridiplantae; phylum Streptophyta; class Magnoliopsida; order Brassicales; family Brassicaceae; genus Camelina; species Camelina hispida. Next base: position 113,446 of record CP094634.1, on the reverse strand, counting down.
TGTATTTTGTCAAGGTTTCATTTTAACTCGTAATCATTTTATAGAGTTGTGCTGATACTTGGTTGGTTTGATGCACAGGCGTGGCCAAATCATAAGGACAATTTGATCGTAATAGAGAGGTATCACTTTTTCGCTTCGAGCTGCAGACAGTTTGATCACAAATACAAGTCTTTATCGGAGTTGAAGAGCGATGAGAGTGAACCAGATGGGGCACTTGCAACTGTCCTGAAAGTCCTAAAACAAGCACATGCTCTTTTCTTTGAGGTATGCCCAAATATATACACACTGAATCTTAAGAAGAAAACTTGTCTTTTGCCTAGTTTGGGGTTTTGATTTTAGTATTCGTGTGTTTTTTGCAGAATGTGGATGAAGACATATCTAATAAAGATGTTAGGTTGATGCTGAAACAAGTGCGTAAAGAGATTCTTAAAGGATGTAAAGTAGTGTTCAGTCGGGTGTTCCCAACCAAGGCAAAGCCAGAAGATCACCCTCTGTGGAAAATGGCTGAGGATCTGGGAGCAACCTGCGCAACGGAAGTGGATGCATCAGTGACACACGTGGTGGCCATGGAGATGGGAACAGAGAAGGCACGTTGGGCTGTGAGAGAGAAGAAGTTTGTGGTGCATAGAGGATGGATAGACGCAGCGAATTACCTGTGGAAGAAGCAGCCAGAAGAAAACTTCAGTTTAGAGCAGCTCAAGAAGCAACAAGGAACAGAAGAAGAAGAGTGATATATGTAAACCAATGAGAAAGAAGTGATACACTAGTGCCCAGTTTCAGTGTCCGGTCTCAGGTCTTGAATTCAATGGAAAGTACCAAGTTTTTCGCATTGAGGCGATGCGGACATGTGATGAGTTCCAAGGCGTTGAAGGAAGTGAAGTCTTCTTCGTGTTTGGTGTGTCACGCGGATGTCAAAAGAGTCTGATAAGATTGTGATCAACAACGGTACAGAAGAGGAAGTGATGAGCTCGTTGAGGGAGAAGATGGAGGAGGAGAAAGCAAAGCTGAGAGAGGAGAAAGCAAAGCTGAGAGAGATGAAAGGTGTCTCAAATAAGAGCGAGAAGGGCACTGCTGTGGTGGCTGATACAGGAGCAAAGGTCGCAAAGAGAAAGATGGGTGATGGGAATGTCAATGGCAATAATGGTATTACTGTGAAGAAATTCAAAGCGGCCGATAAAGTTCCGGTTAATGCTACCAAGGAAGTCTTACTCTTGCAGGTCGAAACAATGTTGTATACTTGCTTTTTTTTTTTCATTTGCTCTGTGATCTGTTCTGGTTATATTGATGATGTATGAACTTGCTATGTAATTTCGTCACTGGATTTTATAATGTTGTTTCTCTTTAGCTATTGGGAAAAACATAACCATGTTTGCTTGCATCAAAAAACAAGGAAATCTCTGTATCATAACAAGAGGGTATGTATGTTAATGTTGTTTACAATCAATTCACGGACATCATGGCTTTGCAGCTCTAATAAAAAAAATGTTATAATCATCCCAAAACAGACAGCAGATTTGCACAAGCAGTTCACGAAAAGCCACAACTCAGATGGCTTAGCCGTGCCTCTCTGGCTTAGACTAAACATGTTCTAAAAAGGCCCTTGATTACATTACGTGGGCCTTAATATTGGGCTTATATTGATTGATTGATGAGGCCTGATCTGAAGATAGCCTAGTTGCAGTATACTGAGATTAGATGCCCACGTGTTGAGTACTCATTGGATAATATGTATTAATAGCCGTAAAATGCGGGAAAAAAGAATTAAATTCAGATTCTCTCTCGAGAGAGATTCAAAATTTGAAAACCAAAAATAATCACAATTTGCCTTTGTTTGTTTGTTTGAGGACATATCTTTTCTCAATCTCTCTCTCTCTCTCAAAGTCGCTGAGGCAATTTAGGGGATCGAAGAAGAAAGAGGGGGTATGATTCTTCTCTACCTTGAGTAGCTAAAAGCTTTTGATGATGATGATGTTGAGTTTTTTGAGTTTAATAGCTTTTCCATTGTTTGTTTGGTTGTTTGTATATATAGCAGCACCAAAAAAAAAAAAAAAGAAGAAAAATGGAGGAGAAATCGAGCAAGTGGTGGTGGTTGGAGAGTCACAAAAGCTCCAAACAGTCTCTATGGCTTCAATCAACACTCTCTGGTAATTTTTTTTTTTTTTTTTTTTTTTTTTTTGATACTCCGTTCCTATAGATATAGAGGACAGCTCTCTCTCTGTCTCTCTGTCTCTGTGTTGTTGAATTGTGTGGTTTTGGAAACAAAATTGGACAGAGCTGGATGGCAAGACAAAGTCAATGCTGATGCTCATTGAAGGAAACGCTGATGACTCTTTCGCCCAGCGTGCTGAGACTTACTACAAGAAACGTCCTGAGCTTATCACCTTCGTCCAAGACTTTTATCGAGCTCACCGTTCCTTAGCCGAGCGTTTCGATCACTTTCTCCGCTCTTCTTCTTCTTCTTCTTCCGACAACGCTTCTCGCTCCTCCTCCTTTAAGATTCACCAACAACAAGAAGAAGAATCCCTTTCTGACTCCAACTCTCACTTTGAAGATGATGCCGATTCTGAGATTGAAGACCCTCCTGACCATCACGATGAGCAGCTTGAGCACAACAAGCATGAAGACGATGATGATGATGAGACTTTGAAACTGGAACAAGAAAGGTTGAAGAAGCTCATCCAAGAGACTGATGCTCTCAGGAAAGAGCTGCTCGCCAAGGACGAAGAGAAGAGAGAGGTCATTAGACAGCTTTCTCTTACCCTCCAGACTCTCAAAGACGACAACTTGAGCCTCAAGAGACGCCTTCTTTCCCTCAACAAACGCAGCGTTTTTGATTTCAAACCACTCGACAACTTGTTCGGCAAGCTCTTTTCCATTATCTGCGACTCCGATGATGGCACCACCAAAGGTCGCTTTTAGTTGGCATCGACTACCGATCATGACACTCATGACTCATGAGCTTAGCTTCTTTTTTTTTTTGCGTTTTCATTTCACTTGTCTATTGTTTAAATCCTAGCTTCTTTTCCTGCTGTATTATGGACCGAGACCCCAGATCATCGTAAATTAAACTATCCTGTTTTCATTTGTTGTTCAATCGCATGAAGCCATTTTCAGACAGCGACATGTGAGGGATGCTTAATTAGAGAGGATCAATCAATTTTGACTTTAAGGCACAAAAACACACACATATATCACTATTACAAAGTACAACAACTACACCTGCCCAAATTGCAGATTGCTGCTTTACGAGCAAATCTTACACCCGAACAATTTAAAAGCTATACTAATATTACATGAAAAATCCAGAACGAAACAGAGAGTAAGTAAGGTATTTTTTGTTTTGTTTTGTAGAAGATGTCGAGAGGGCTTGCTTACTCGCTCGCTGTTTCCCATATGATTGATTTCTAGAAACTGCAGAAAGACATGAGGAAGACAAGAAGCAGAGAGGAGAGTGGTGATGAGACCAAACTAACAGAGGATGAAGCAGGGAGAGGGGACCCAACTGGAGAAAATTCGAGCAGAGGATCAGGAGAGACAGCGTCCGGGTTCGGTGGACTAAGGCTTGAAGGGATTGTCGGCATTACTGAAGCTTCTGACGGGGAAGGAGACATCTCGCTCGAACCTGGAGTTGGGAACAGAGGGGAGACATCTGGAGACATGGCCGGAGGAGAAGCTGAGAAACTCGTTGGAGCTTCAGGCAAAAACGAAGGTGCAGCTGATATGGTGGATAGCTGAAACTGTAGGAACTCGGATGTTGATGTGTGTAAACAGACTGATAGAACGGTGAAGGCGATTAACAGAGAGACGCTCATGGTTACAGGTTACTATGAGATTAATGAATGTGTTATGTGTCTCTCTGCTTCTCTCTCTGAGTATGTTTGTGAGAGGTAAAAAGAAAAAAAGAATGACAAATTGAAGAAGAAAAAAGGTATACTATACAGCTATAGAGGAGGTAAAAGACAAGATTGGTGGGTTTGGTTGTGGACCTCTGTTTTAGGGCAGAGCACATGAGATATGGATTTGTCGGGTTTTGATTTGTGTCGGAGTGTTTGTTTGTATGTTTTGATATGCTAAATAAATTAAACAAGTAATTTAAAAGAAAAACAAAGTAGAGTCCCGTGAAGCTCTCTCCTGATTTGATATAACAGAAGTGACTGCCAGCTTTAACTTCTTGTTATGCTTTTTCCTGATCTGCAACAATCTTAGGTTTATTGTCAGTTACTGAAGACAATGCAAGTGGTAAAAAAAATAAGGAAGCAGTGTGATTCACTGCAGACATTGCTGCATTTCATTTCTCATCAAAATCAAACATTGAATCATTTGTTGATCTTGGTCAAGATTCTTGCAATGTGTTTCTCAGTACACTCATGTGAACACAATGTGCATTCTTATGGTCAACTTTCTATAAAACTCAATCCCTAGAGGTTTGAAGAAAGAATTCACTAAATTTGGAACAGCTCAAGACCTTATGAATGAGAATGAAGCTGAGAGCTTTCCCATATGTTATGGGAAGCTGTGTGGGCTTTCAGTGGCTTCCATCTGCGGACGCCTTTTTTGAACAATTTATGCCCACACCAGTCCATCAAAGCCGATTTCCAGATTAGACACAGGGCTGTCTCCGATACCTTGGTCAAGTGCTTGGGTGTCATCTCTAGGATCTACATATGGCTCGAGCAGATCCGCAGATCTCTCTGAGGGGATTCCATAATCTTTAAGGATGCACAAGGAAGCAGAATTTGACGCTTCTCTCTCCAACACAGCGACATAGTTGTCTTCGAACTCAAAAACTAGATACTTATCTTTGCACATGTCAATGAGGTGTGCCAAATGATGGATGTTTCTTATAGGAATTCCATTGAACTTCAAGACCTGCTGGTTATTCATGTCCTCATAGCCGATGTTTACTTCATTTGCCAACACCTACAGATATGATTGTCAGAGTGAGTGAATTACTAAATTAGTGTTGCACTCACCAGACCAAAATGCACATAGAATAAAGAACTCATTATCCTCTGAGGGCTTACCTGTGATAGGATGACGATTTGTTCTCCTCGGAACCTTGCCACAGAGTATCGTGCCTTTGTTAATAATTTCAACTACAAATTGGAAGGAACAAACTCAAGGTGAGAATGCAAGAACTGTTATAGTGGATTTATAAATTAAATTAACAGTTAAGGTTTAGGAAAGTGAGCTTACGCCTATGGTGTCCTCGCACTCCTCCCTGTTGGTACAATAAAAAGAAAAAGAAAAAAAAAACAGTTATGCATTTGGGAAACAATGAGAAAGTTTCGGTTTACTTATGTATCTTAGCAAGCTGACGAAAACATACTCTATCAGCGGTTCTGAGAGCGGAGTAAACACCAAACCAGCAACAATAATGTATGATGGCTGACCTCCATCAATATGGTACGGTACCTATTTAAAAGCACAAAAAGGCATTGAAGTACTGGCAATTAGCTTACTAGGCATGAAGCGCAAAATGCTTAGAAATGGTAGATGCAGAGAGTTGTACCAGGTGCACTCGTGGCCTTAGAACTACTTGAACTTTCTTATGTTCTCCTGCTCTAATGATACCAAGCTCCGCGACGTCACCTGCAAATCTGATCAGTGAAATAAAAGGCAAGTATGAGAATAAGTGGAGGAAGTTAATACATCCCTGGACAAGATCAGCTATTTACTTTTGACTGATGAGATAACGGAATGCTATGCGTTCACTGGATCGGAAGGGTACAGTTCCTTCACATCCCACGTGTAGATCATCAAAACTTACAATCACATCTCCCTGATTTAACAATAAGGACTCGTCAGGTAATACCAGAAATCAAGGATGAGAAGATTCGACTGTAGAAATTCGGTAGAGCAACAATTCTATGATCCATGCTCTTTACCTCTTTCAGGACTTTACTTGCATCAGATGTAGGTTCAACTCTTCGTACCAGCACCCCCTACAAAATTAAGGTTACATCACTTTTAAGTGTAGACTCTCAATATCCTCCAACATTATATTGGCAAAATCTCTATCTGAAAAAAGGACAGGCAAACTAACAAAGCAAGTCTACCTCATTTGTAGGAACTTTGAGGCATTCCCGCAGAGCTGGATTCTCCAATTTCTGCAGCAATACTCCAAGGCAAGGGTAACCTGCAAGAGAAACACCTTTTTAAGTATAAAAAACAGAAAGGCTCAACTAGAAGGTAATGGTCTTGCAGTAGAACAATATGAAACTATTACCAGTGTACTTTCCGTTCCTCTCATAGTCAGTCAAAAAGTGAGAAACAACTGTTGTTGGAATCACATAACCAATATTTTCAGTTTCTTCAGATCTGTAAACCTAGAGGAAATCTCTTGTAAGGCATACGTTTGGAAAGAAAACCAAAAACAGGTACCCTATTCCTGAAAATCCCAAAGCAAATACCTGAAATGCTACTCCAATACATTCCCCCTGGTCATTGAATGCAGGGCCACCACTATTCCCTACAATCTAACAAGTATAAGAAGTGGCTATCACAGTAATACTGATGAAGATTCTCAGAAGCAATTTTAGTGAAAAACACGCTACAGAAAAGAACAAGTCATATGCAAGTTTTCTACTGCAAGATACTAGGGAACAAAAAGGGAAATAATTTATAAGAAAAGATCCACTGACCTGGATTTATTGCAGCGTCAATTTGAATTCCAAGCAAGTCGGATGATCCATGAGCATATGATGTTACCTGCATTCCCAAAACAATTTCAACGAGGAAAAGTTATTAAAATCGTCAACACGGAAATAGCGGCAAGAAAGCAAAGCCAAAGATATGGGGAAACCTCTATACGTGATACAACCCCTTTTGTAACAGAGATTGTATCTCCTCCAAGAGGATATCCCACGACAGTTACTGAATCCTGCATATTAAAGCCATCATGGAAACTCTATGAACAACAGCTATGTTGAGATAATTAGTTAGAACTAAAAAAACAGGGAGGAACATCTTAAGCCTTTTATTTATTATTGCAGGATAGAAAAAAAGAGTGGAGAATGTATAACATTCTAAGGTGGAGGCTTCAATAAGACCAAATACTGACTTTATTTCATATATTGTACACCACCAAAATGGACGCATACCCTATTCTAGTAATATATATGTTTGGACAGTAAAAGATCTGGTTGTTTGTTTAAGTACATGCCTCATCTAGGCCGTCAAATGTGTTGTTAAAATATATCAAGAGAAGTGAACTCGAAGAATAAGAAATGCATATATAAATATATCTGAAGAAAAGATGAAACCTGAAGGCGGGGTAAATGGCCAAGGCGCAGAGGTTCAGCACCTTTCCAGAAATCCTCGCTTTCTACTGAGAGCAAAGCAATGTCACAGTCCACACCTCTTACTAAAACCTGGGCGGGCAGTAGAAATAAAAGGCAAGTTACCTTCAAGTGTATAGAGAGATAGGTTTAGTTGAACTTAGCAGAGGAAGAAACAAAAATCTAGTTTCGGAGCATTATTGATGGAAGTAACTGAAAGCAGAAGGTGTCAAAAGCAAATAATGCAAAGAGAGGAATCTGCAGGGCAAGTAAGAGAGATGCAAAACAAACCTTAGCCACATATTTTCTGTCATCTCCCCTTCTCTTAACCTTAACCTGATCATAAGAAAAGTTCAAGTCATGAGAAGGTGAATGGAATGATAAGAAAAGGGGAGAAAAAAAGAAGAAGTTGGACAAGGAAAGTAAACCTGGGTGTCGTGTTCGACACAATGAGCATTAGTCAAGAGCTTGCCATCTCCGATCATAAAAGCACTGCCCAATAATTAACTATCAAACTCATGGAACACAACATAACATGCTTAAAAGGGGCAATAAGATAAGAGAGATGAGGGGTAATGGGAAAGTTGCCTGCCAGTGCTAGTAAATTGTCTCTGCTTCTGCCATGGGAGGGAGTAATCAGGCGCAGTATGAGTGCAATAAACCTGGAAACACAAGGACGGGTTGAAAGACTGATGAGAACTCAATAGAAACAAGCAGAGTGGTGAGAGTAAATATCTCTCTGTAAAAAAAATAAAAAGGGATTTCGAAGGAAGCCCAAAATAATAAAGAGAGATACTTTGACAACGGCATTGAGAAAGGATGCATCGTGAATCTTGGCAGGATCAGTAGTCTGTTGGTGAGAAAGAGCAGCAGCAGCATCTTTCTTATCCTTTTTGGGAGAACCAAAGGCCTTGAATGCCATTGTTTGATGAGCATTATTACTACTATTACTACTCTCATCTCGACCCGCCACCTGATTCTTCTTCCTCTGGTTCTGCTTCTGATTTTGTCAAAAGAAGATAGATAGATAGATAGATAGAGAGAATCATAAAATAGGAATTGGAACCAAAATTAGGCATATTTTATCATAATTAAAAAAAAAAAAAAAAAAAAAAAAAGGCTTTTACCTCAGGAGGGTTGCTTAATAAAGGAGGAGATGAATCCGACCTCGAGGATTTCCTCTTAAGATGATGCTTGGATGCTCGTGGAGACTGCGACGCGGAAACGAAGCAGCACGGTGAAGACAAGGAGGAAGATGATTGAAGTTTCACGGAGGCATTCAGGAAGGAGAAGCAGCTATTTGCTAATGAGACGGCCATCATATCATATAGGGAGGCCCGCCGGCCGGCGACACTAGTCTCTGTCTCTGAGAGAGAGAGGAGTAGAGAGTAAAGAGAGAAAGAGAGAGAGAGAGAAGCCTTTTAGTTTTTGATTTTGTTTTTTTGATTGTTTATCAGATTTTTTCTTATCCTCTCATTCACTCACTGCTGCTACTGCGAGAGTCTCTGAGAGGGAGAGAGAGTCTTCTTCGATTGGCGCCTCCTTCCCCTTTGCTTCTCTTATTATATTACTGGGCCTCTCTATCTTACGTGGACCTGCCCAATTCACTAGCTTTGGGCTACCAAATACACTAGGGTTTCTTGTATATATAGGTAGATTACCCCCGCTTTACTTTTTTTTTTTGAATCGTCGTTAGAAAGAGAACTCAATTGGTTTGAAGGGAGGAGGAGGAGGGCTTTCGGCTATCCACACCGGACCTCAATCGTTAGAAACCCCTAATGGTTCAGATCGGATCTGAAACCTCTACCGATTACTGCGACATCAACGATGGATGGCAGGTAAAGGTCTCGAAGCACTATCACAACCGTGATTTTAGGGCCTATGGCGGCGTTTTCAGCAAGATTGTTCCGAATGAAAGCCTAGCTAACAACAACGCCTTCCGTGTACTGATGGTGGATGAGGAAACTGAAAAGCCGATTTTTTCTTTATCCGAAGCCGCGGCAAAGATCGATCCCTCTCATCTTGCGGCTTTCCTCGCCGCAATGACGGAGAAGAAGGTAAGTGAATGCAGATTGGCTCTCGATCCCATTTGTTTAATCGATATCGATAACACAACAACACAAATCAAATTTTTTTTTTTTTTTTTTTTTTTTTAATATTTTCGTTGCTTGGTTGGTTGGTTGTTAACACAGGGTGCTCCCAATCGTTACTTATGGGCATTTTACTATTATCTTAAGAGGGCTTTTTCCCAAGTATCATTACCATGGGTCAAGTTGTTAAAGACATTGCCTTTGTCCAAGCTCATCAATGACCATGTGAGAGCCCCTTTTTCTCTGTGAGATTCTCAAAGTCTCTCTTGCTTAGCTTAATTAGAAGCTGATGTATGATTCTCTTAACTAATGGATGATGAACAGGTTTCATTATGTCTTATTCCTGTATCTGTCTACGACACATCAGTCCATTGGATCAAGAATCTTCTAAATGATTCAACCTTGAATTTCGTTGATTGGGCGCTTGATGGTATTCTCACCGATTGGGAATCAGAACAACAAGGACTCGATTCTAACGCTGTAAAACCGCATTCACACTTTTTTCTTTCGCGATTGTGTATTCAGTTTGTTACCTTTTTGTTTCTCTCTAACTACTCCCATTGTGTTGCTTGTCCTTGTTTTACGATTTAGGTGCCCACATTTGTTGGATTAGCCTTGGTATTGCGTAGTAGTAAGCCTGATGTTTTTACTACTGTTTTGCGGATGCTGAGGTTGACACCTATGTATCAAGGCCAGGACAAGCTTCCGGTTCTTGTTTTGATACTGGCTCAGGTTTCTCTCTTTTTTCCCCCGGCCCTCCTTATATGAACTAGGATCAAGAGTGTCCAAATTTGTGCTCTTTTGTTTTTTATCTAAGTTTTTGAACTGTAAAATTAATTGGTGACAGGCCACCCACGGTGATTTACCTGCTGGCTTGTATTCATGGGCTCATGTCTTGTTACCACTAGTCGGCAGTTACAGGCGCCGCCGCCCTCGCTCTATTGATCTCATCCTGCAATTTGTTGAGATGTGAGTCCAACTACTTATTCTTCTCGTGATACATCTCCTCTCTCTGCTGTATATTTATTTTATTATGTTATGTATAATAACCATCTGATCTTGTTTCTTAATTTTAAATCAGCATTGTGTCAAATCCAGAGGCTCAGACCATACTTGTAAATCGAGCTGTTTGGGAGGAAGAGCGGCTGATTCCACCTTCTTCATTTGAGACCTTGCTGCGGCTTACATTCCCTGCTTCCTCCGCTAGAGTAAAGGTAAGCAAGCACTAGCTAGTATTGGAATTTTTATTTATCAAAGGAGGACCAATACTGATCACAAGCATGCATGCATGGTCTCTGTATATTATTGTGCACAGTCAACAAAGAGATTTGAGGCAATTTATCCCTCGTTGAAAGAAGTAGCCCTTGCACCAGAGACTGCAACAGGAGGAAAGGCAGTGGAACAGATATTCACATTTTCTTTGAAATTAGCTGGAGAAGGTGTTGTTGTTACAGGAAATCCTGGTCTAGCCAAAGAAGCTGCAGCAATCGCTATCCGGTCTGTGACAGAAAACGTTGATTGCTTTAAGCTCTGGGATATTCTCTACAAGGAGCATCTAGAAGCTAGCGTTGCTCTTCTTAGAAAGCTTGCAGACGAATGGAAGGATCATTCCCCTAAATTATTATCGTCACCAGGTGATACTATAACTGTCAGTCGAGCTATGAGTAGCTTCAGGCTTAAGGTATCGCATCTCTTTACTCTTCTTAGCTATATATTTATACCTCCGCTCAGTTGTATTTTCATTCATCTCTGGAACTGACCAGCGATGCGACGTTTGTAGAATGAAAAAGCCATCGCAGAAGGAGGAGCCAATAGTTCACTTTACAAGGAAGCTGACAAGTCGTGCAAACTGATCTTGGGGAGACTCTCCCGTAAAAGTGGCCGCCTCAATATAGCACCCATTACCGCTGTGGTTCTAGCTGCTGCAGGAGCCGCTGCAGTAAGCGTTGCTGGAGCCGCACTAGCTCTATATGCTTACCACTAGCATAAATGGGACCGGGTTTCGTATTTTATAATCACAAAGTTTGGGATCTTGCTAGCGCTGGTCCAAGCAAACTTATAAATATTAACTTGGGATCTAACTAGGGCTGGTCCAAGCTAACTTGTAAATATTGTTAATTAATATATGAATAGTCAGGTCAAAGGAAACAAAGGAAAAACTTGGGAGACTTCATCGCAGCCACAGTGCCATAAATGATTAAAAAAAGTGTTCTCTACTAGAGTATTCCGATCAATTAATTTGAGTAGTGTTGGGATTTATCAGATAAAAATTAGACTCACGCCCGCCTAACGTGAATCAAAAACATTGTTTGTATCATATACACTTGTGGAATGTTAAAAATACTATAATGGGATTCTAAAAAAAAAAAGAAAAAAAAAAAAAAAAAGAAGAGAATCTTAGGGCATGTTTATAGGGAGATCAGTTTAGGGGGTTCTTAGAGTATAAATATTGTAAAAATAATGTAAGATCAGTAGTTATTGGGAGAACATGGGTAAGATCTTAAGATTTAATAATATAATATTCTTAATTTAAGAATATTTAATAAATATATAGATTAATGTTTAATAAAAAATTTAAGAATGTTTAATACTATTTAATAATATAATTTTTATTAATATTTTTAAACATATTACAATTATAAAAATTTATAAAATAACATTTTAATTGCAAACTTATAAAACTTTTACTAAAATTCAAAATACAATGTCATATTTTATGAAACAAAAAAAACATGGTAAATAAAATTTTAAAAAAACAAATAAACATATTACTTAATTAATTAAACAAAACAATCTAACAAAAACAATAATATTATTTACCGAAATATTATGTAGTTTAGTCACATGAAGGTTTGAAGATCAATATATGAGGTTTCAGATTTTTGATCGATTACAATTATTAGAAAATCTATCCGTTTTATATATTGGACTTGGATTTCTTGTTTGTATTTTAAGTTAATGAAGGATTCTAATATAACTGAAAGTAATTTTCACACTATTAATTCTTAACACAATCTAACAAAAAACAAACATTATATAATCATTCAAAAGAGATCAGAGTCTTTGGTTTTATTATCTTGCAGAGAAAGCGCAAGAAGAAGAGAATGCAAAAGCACAAGGCCATCGTTTTGACAAGTTAAACAACGAAACAACAAACATCAAACAGAACACAACAACAACAACAACAGGACAGCATGTATACATTGATCTAAAAGCTTTTCAGATTCAGCAGGCACTCGCACTAGACCATAAACAAACGGTGACTCTTGTCTTACCAATCTTCAAGACCTAGTAACCTCCCTGAATAAACGCATTAAGGCGTTGAAGCTCCTCTCGATGCTCACTCACCACAGCTCAGACCACATCTCCAATGGACACCATTCCGATCATGCCCTTGTCTTGGATTACCGGAATATGCCTGATTCGGTTATCTGTATAACATTGCAAGGTCAGGAAACCGTATTTCAATAGGTTTTAAACCCAAAAGTTTGTATCTTTGATAGAGAAAGTATAAGTATCCTGGTTACCTGTCATCAGTTGCATAGCTCGCAAGACCTTGGTCTCGGGTGTCACAATGATAAGCTTATTCTGCAATAGCCAGTTCACAGATCCAGTCAGTTTCAATCCAGAGAAGCAAAGAAAACTCATATATAACCGTGCATTTCCATACCTCTTCAGTCATAATGTCTCCAACTTTTGTTGATTTGGATGATCTTCCTTGCACTATGATCTTCCTTAGGTAATCTGAATTAAAACCACAATGTCGTAAATGAATCACACAAATCAAAACACACGCAACAAAAAATTTCCTTGTTGGTCCAGTCCAGATTATAATATTTACCTCTCTCAGTAATGATCCCAGCAAGAGCTTGTTGCTCACTAGGTTTCACAACCACCAAGGCACCAACATTGTGTTGTGTCATCTATAACAAAAGCAAACACATCATCAACAACAAAACACTATCACATCAAGAGATATGAGTATCTAAAAGGGTAAAGAAGAGTAGCATACGGATTTAACAGCATCATAAACAGTGTCATCAGTAGTACACCAAAGCCAAGATCCATCAGCACTTTTGCCTTTGGCTTTCATAACATTAGAAATAGTCGTACTCTCGAATCTAGTTTCCTCCATACGAGCAGGTTTAGTTGATTCATAGCGTGAACCAACAAACACAGAAGACTGAATCGCCGGGTTAATCACACGGAGATGTTGCATCATAGAACCTTTCACAACATTTCCACCACAGACGAAAGATCTAATCACAGCTTGCATCTTCTTCACCTGTGTCACAATCAAAAACGAGATCTATATAATAGGAAGTAGCAATCACAATCATCTAATATCAAAACTCAACGAATCTAACGAGACTAGATCGGAAATAGAATGGTTTCAAACTGAATGTATCTGATCGGCAAATCCTAAAATAAGAAAGTTTCCTAAATCTGACTGTTTATACTATAGCTTCAGAGATAAACGAAGAAGAAGGAGAGAGAGATTGATTCATACCTGAGCTTAGAGAAGGAGATCGTAGTTGAGGTTGAGCTTTGAGAAGAACCCTAGAGAATGAGGAAGAGACAGCTGACCAAATACGACGAGAATCGGTGGACACGACGAAACAAGGAGACGAGGAGACGAGGAGATCGGTCGACTGGGTGTTTTAATGGCCGGAACGAGATAGAGGAGACGACGGTGATGGGAACACAAATCTCTCGCCGTTTCACCGTCGCCATTTGCGAGAGAAGAAGAAAAAGAAATGTCAAAGAAAAAAAAAATTGAAATCGAGCTTTCCGGGTGACACGTCACCTTTAGATCAGGTAAAGAACTGATTTTATTCAAGATCAGTTGGACCGATCTTATGGCCACTGTTCAATTAATTTGATTTTAATATGGGCTTAAATCACCCCATGTGATATGCCGATAAATATGGCCTAATAATACACACATTGTAAATGTACATAATTTGAGTTATGTTAAAAAAGTAGAAATACAAAAGCACATAGTCGGCTAATCATATGTACAAGTAGAAAAACCCGAGACGGGCGGCGGGTTCAAATCTCGTCGTCTCTGCTCTGCTCTGGTATCTCAATTTTCGAAACCCTAAAGTAATGGATCTTCTGATGAAATCGAACGGTGCCGGTGAGGAAAAGCCGGAAGTGTCTTTGTCCGAAGCTGCGGCAAAGAAAACAAAAAAAAAGAGAAGCGAGAAACGTAAGAAAAACCTAATGGGTTTAGAAGAAGATGCAGCGAACGGTAACGGTGCGGAGAGATCTGAGAATCCGAAGGCGGAAAAAACTAGAAAGCCGCCGATAGTGTCTTTGTCAGAAGCTGCGGCAAAGCTTAATCCTGCAGATCTTAGGGCTGTCATCGAAAATGCAGTGGTAAGTGAACTCGATATATCAAGATCCGTTTTTTGTATAATTAATTCGCGATAACCCAGAAGATTTCTAATTCAAATTTTTTTGATGATGTTGTTGTTCTGTTAACACAGAACAAGTTTTGGCGTTCTCCGGAGAAGCAGGTAATCAAATTAAACGCTTTCTATGGGGGGAAACTTTACCAAGTACCGTTTCCATGGCTCAAGACCTTCAACGAGTCTCCTTTATCCACGCTCATCCATGTGAGTGAGCTGAGCTATTTTTTTTTTTTTTTTTTTTTTTGTGGTTGCGAATCCAAACAAAGTCGTCTCTCTCATAGTATCTTCTTAATTTGCTTTGCTTAATTAAAAACAACACAGGTTCCATTATCTCATCTTCCTACATCTCTCTTGCAACCATCAGCCGATCTTATCAACATAGTTCCACTTTTCATACTCCGTAGCTTTGTACTGTGGTCGTCTGATCGCATTCTCACTGATTGGGTAGCACATTCCAAACAAGGATATGCACAACCAGAAGATCCCGCCTATTCTCTGGTAATTTTGGAACTTTCTAACATATCCTCCGTGATTGATTGATTGAATGGTGTGTTGTTGTTCGGTAACCTTTTTCTTTTCTCTAACTCCATTGTATTCTTCTCTAACATGTTTTTACGATTTTTAGGTCGCACACTTTATTGTATTAGCCATGGTATTGCGTACTAAGCCCGATGCTTTGACTTCTATTTTGCCTAAGCTGAGGGACACACCCGTGTATCAAGGCCAGGACAAGCTTCCCCTTATTGTTTGGATGATGGCTCAGGTTTACTACTTTTCTTTTTCCCCCTTAATGTAATGTGTGTGTGAACTAGGACCAAGAACTTTTGTTTTGCTAAATCTTTTGACACGGTCACAGGCCTCCCTAGGTGATTTATCTGCTGGCTTGTATTCGTGGGTGCATAACTTGTTACCACTACTAGTCGATAATAACAAGTGCTGCTGCACCCCTCAGTCTATGGATCTCATCCTCCAATTTCTTGACATGTGAGTCCCAACTTACTACTTATTCTTCTCGTGATACATCTCCTCTCCTCCTCTATATTTTATTCATCTTATTATCTAACAACCATCCTCATCTTGTTTGTTTATGCAATTTTTAATCAGCATGTTGTCAAATCCAGAGGCTCAGGCCATACTTGTATTCCTAGCTGATAGGGACGGAAAGCGGCTGATTCCACCTTCTTCATTTGAGATCTTACTGCGGCTTACATTCCCTGATTCATCCGCTAGACTAGAGGTAACCACTAGTAGTATTGGTATTTATCAAAGGATCTTTTTTGTTTTGTTTGATGCGTTTGTAGATTCTGATGACAAGCATGGTCTCTGTATATGCGCACACAACAACAGGCAACAGAGAGGTTTGAGGCAGCTTATCCCTTGTTGAAAGAAGTAGCCCTTGCACCAGAGCGTGCAACAGGAGGAAACGCAGTGGAACAAATATTCACTTTTTCCTTAAAATTAGCTGGAGAAGGTTCTAGTAACAAACGCAACCCTTGGATCATCAAGTTTTCTGCTTCCCTCTCTCTTGTCCATATGGAGTTCTAATGTACTGTTACTGTTGTTACAGGAAATCCTGCTCTAGCCAAGGAAGCTGCAGCAATCGCTCTCCGGTCTGTGACAGAAAACGTTGATTGCTATAAGCTCTGGGATATTCTCTATAAGGATCATTTAGAAGCTAGCGTTTCTCTTCTTAGAAAGCTTGTAGACGAATGGAAGGATCGTTCCCCTAATTTATTATCATCACCAGGTGATACTCTCACTGTCAATCGAGCTATAAATAGCTTCAGGCTTAAGGTACCTCATCCCTTTACTCTTCTAAGCTATATATATAGCTCCGCTCAGTTGTATTTTCATCTCTGACCTGACCTGACCTGCGATACGATGTTTGTAGAATGAAAAAGGCATCTCAGAAGGAGGAGCCAATTGTTCACTTTACAAGGAAGCCGACGAGTCGTGCAAACTGATCTTGGGGAGACTCTCCCGTGAAAGTGGCTGCCTCAAAATAGCACCCATTACTGCTGTGGTTCTAGGAGCTGCATTTGCCGCTGCAGGAGGCGTTGCAGGAGCCGCTCTTGCTCTATGCTTACCAGTTACCACTAGCATAATGGGCGGCCACAAAATAACGCCCATTTCTTTTAATTGTATATTTTTTAAATTAACCTAGGCTAACTTGTTCATACATATGTAGTAGGTCAATTCGTTAGGTGTTTCATTTTGAATGATTATGTTTATTTGCGTGACGTGATTACTAATTGATTAATTGTATATTTCTTGCAAAAGATAGAGATGAACATTTTAAAAATTCAGTGAAGTACTTTTTTTCTTTTCATCTGACCTTAATTTAATTTGTCTCTCTGGCCCTGCTATTGATGATGATTACACAGAAAAGAGTACACACACCCCAAAAGTCAACAAATAATAAATCAAGATTTTGGAATTTTGTTTGCCACATTTCTGGTTTTGTTATCCACTCGCGTCGTTGCCCATCAAAATTAAACCCCAATTTCTATACGAAAGGGACACGGTAGGCACCAAAATCACGACCATTGATCAATGAATGAATGATCATTTGCTTAAAAATCTAATTAGAGTAACAACAGGCTAAAACAATACGGGAGTATCGCGTATGATGTTGGTAATAGATAAAAATATGTATAGTAGATGAAATGATTTGGGTTCATGAATCTCAATCTCAATGTTGAGTGAGAAATTGAATGAATTAGCCTGACAAGTGACAAAACAAAACAAAAAACTCTAGTAATAGATTTTTTTGACACATGGACTTGGGTAAAACGGTCTATTCCCCCCTGAACTATGTTACTTTATCGCATTCATACATGAGACTTTCATCTGTGCCTATTCCCCTATGAACTAAAACAAAATTTGAATATCCTATACGAACTATATAGATTCGGTTAAAACCCACAAATCGTGAAACGGTGTTAGTGTACCATTAACAGAATGATGACTAGGATGCCACGTTTTGTTTTTCTGACTAAAAAATTTAAAAAATGAAATTAATTGTTACGCAAAGGTAAGACTTGAACCCTTGTCCTCGGATACACCACAAGCTAACATAAAACCAACTGATCCACCTTACCTTTTGTTGGTAATTTGAAAGTATAAATATATATATACATATAGGACGACGCAAGAATAAAAAAAAAGTAACTGAGAAAAGGAAATCCTTTTCTCCGATTTTGCTTTCTCTTTTCCGATAAACTGTATTCCATGGCTTCTTCATCATTTATCATGGATTTCAAAAACTGGGATTTCTTTGGTAAATTAGATCGAATTTGGTTAAATTAATATTTCCAATCCGATCTTTAATAGCTCAACTTGATTTTGTTAAAAGGAAATAAAAAAAATATTTTTGAGATTGAAATTGAAATTGGGTGATATATATCTCAGTTCATGACTCTCTGATTTACAATTAACTTCAGTTAGGGTTGGATTTGAGAATCCCCCTTACTCATCTAGTTGAATCTCTGAAAATATCCAAAAGCAATAAAGAGAATTGAAAGTTGCACATGAAAGGAGCTTAAAACCAAAGTAGAAATCATGAAACATTTGAAATTAAGACAACGAAACTGACAGATCCAAACGAAAATTCGGAGGAGAAGCCACAAAAAGCAGCAAGGTAGAGCTGACACCGCGGCAAGGAAGCCGACATCGAAGCAGCAAGAGCCGACAACAAGTCATATAAATATATACCTATTTGCAACTACTACAAATATTACAGTAGCTTAGCTGGTGTTAGTCTATCTCAAGGAACCAGAGGTGTCCGGTTCAATCCCTGGTTTTGTTCTTTTTCTTAGTAAAATGTGTTTTTCCATCGTGGCATCCTAGTCATCATTCTGTTAATGGTACACTAACACCGTTTCACGATTTGTGGGTTTTAACCGAATCTATATAGTTCGTATAGGATATTCAAATTTTGTTTTAGTTCATAGGGGAATAGGCACAGATGAAAGTCTCATGTATGAATGCGATAAAGTAACATAGTTCAGGGGGGAATAGGCCGTTTTCCCCATGGACTTGTGTCTCAGTTTTGTTTGGTCT
Organism: Camelina hispida; assembly: GCA_023657505.1. Lineage (NCBI taxonomy): Eukaryota > Viridiplantae > Streptophyta > Magnoliopsida > Brassicales > Brassicaceae > Camelina > Camelina hispida. The sequence continues at coordinate 94,597 of CP094634.1, read as the reverse complement.
TTCTAGAAGACTTGTTGAAACCGGTGGAAAAAAGAAAAATGCATAATAACGCTCGCTCGACTTTTCTTTATATATCACACTATTTTTATTTTTGGTAAAAGAAGGCACGTTGTTGTAGAGTTAATGTATTTTTTTCTTTTTAATTTTATACACCGCCCTTCTAGAAACCCAACCCCACAGACAGAGAGACTCGCACGTCATTTGCTTACAAACTCCAGTCTTCTGCAGCCAATGAATCACGGATTACAAATTTACAAAAGTGCTCCTCCTTAAATATACAAACAACAACAATAACAAAAAAAAAAAAAGCATTTCTATATTTGTCGTCAATAACAATGGCCACTTTTGTTTACATATATAATATATACTATTATGGTTCTTGACGGAATTCTCTGTACATGTTTATAGGACACATAAAGAAGAAGAGAACAGAAGGACGACCAACAAAAACAGAAAAGAAAGATGAATTATAATATCACAACCAAAAACGTTTTAGATGTGTCAGCGTTCTTGCTCTTAGAAGCATCCGCAGATTCCGAAGCTGGCCACGACGGCGTTGACGATGATAAATGCGTTAAGGATACCGATGATGATGACCAGTCTTGTAGTGCCAGCTGTTCGTGCGAGACGTCTTGTGTAACGTGGACGAGTCACACACCAAATCGTCGGTTAGAAGATACGGTGAAGGAAGAGAGAGATGCCGCAGAGGAAGAAGAAGAAGAAGAAGAGGACGGAGAAGAAGAGGTGAATAGCTACATAAGATCATGTGGAAGAAGCGAACGCGAAAATCTGGCCGTGGTGATCAGTGAGATGGATCAAAGTCGTATGTTCTGGGAAGCTTGTCTCGCATCTTGATCTGTCTTTTTATTTTGTTTGTCTCAGCATGCAACAACAACAGAGAAAGCAAAATATCTAGATTAATTAACGTGTTCTTGTCTGGGTTTAATTTTTTTTTAGCTTCCCTTTAATTAATGCACATCTATATATGAATTGTTGTTGTTAATATATACTAATTAATTAGTCCATACTAGATGTGCACCCCCGGCCCTCTCTTTATTTATCTTGCAATAATTAATGGATAATAGACTACAAACAACAATATACATCGTCAACTGTGAAAACGAAAGGGCAGCGCAACCATCGATTGAACCACGAGACAAGGCATGACGTGAAATCTCTTTTTTGATTTGTCAAGAACAAAGAAGTGGTCTAATAAAGGGATTGGTGGGATTCTGAATAAGTAGCAAACACCTAGGCGGTAGAATAGTGAGAGAGTTGTGCACTGGTTTGGTTTATTCCCTTGGTAAAGAATGTTATACTGTACATACTAGTACTAGTTTACTAATTCATGCTCACCCGATCAAATCAAAAATAAAACCCAATGTCTTTTTCTTTTTCTTTCTTGAGTTTGAAATTAACATTGATTCCCAATATATATATATATATATAAAAGAAAATATATAAATATTCCATGGCTAACAAAGCCAAAGAAGAAGAACAAAAAGAAGAAAAGATTGGTAGTTTTTACTATATTTATTTTTGTCTTTATTGACCAATAAAGCAAAGTAATTTCTCCCTTTATTTTTATTTTTGGATATTTATTTGATAGTGGTATGCTACTTTTTTTTTTGGTTGTTTAGTTGTTTTTTTTTTTTTTTAATTTATGACTAACAAATAATATGCTTGTTACTTTATAATCCCACTAGATAAGGGCCCGCACGATGTGCGGGTATTGAGATTGTTGAAGAGAATAAATCCTAAATCCTAAACAATTTTTTAAAAATATTAAAAAAAAAATATTTCTTGAAGTAAATATATAAATAATTTTAGTTATAGAAAAAATCAAATTTGTATTTACCTTCATACATTTATTTTTATTTTTTATATATTATAACAATTATTACAATAATATAAAGCTAAAGTATATCCCACCAAAATCATATTTGTATTTATCTTCATACACTTATTTATATTTTAATATTTTTAATATATTATTGCAATAATCTAAAGCTAAATTATACCCCTACCAAAATTTTTGCCAAATACTCATCATTAAAAATATTATTACTGTCAAATTTCAATAACGTTTCACAACTTATTACAAAAAATTTTACATGCAAAGAATTCATCAAAGCAACATATAATTTAGTAATCACATACAATTTTAATGTATGTTTCACTATTAAAAATATGCTCTTAAACCCTAAATTATTTTATTGTTAAAGTATGCTCTTTATCACCACCTATAAAATATATTTTAAACAAACTAAACAAATTTTATGTTGCTTGGTATAAATATAGTTCTTATAATTACTAAAATTGTATTGTGACATAATTTATTTAACCATTAACTTTTTTTACTCCAAAGATATTTTAGATGAACAACTGGTGAAAATTATTTACTCTATTACAATGATTTTATGACCAACCCAATTAAAGTTGAGAAATTAAAAGAAAGTTAATATCACATAATAAAAATAAAATTTGAATATTATAATCATGATGGTATATATAAAGCCTTAGATAATTCAAATATACAAAATAATTTTTTTATAAACAATCCAAAACATGATATATGTCATAATCACGTTAAGGATCGATGCCTTATTTACTCCCCAGAAGTATCGCATTGTACCAAAACTACTTAGAACTATGACCTCATCTCAAATATTCTCGAATCATAAGTTCTCAACTTATTTCTAACCGACTAATCTTTGAAACTTATAACGCTACTAACCGTAGAATTACTTTTGGAACCTCCATCAGTGTCTCCATCCTCGACTAATTTAGCGGGCTTTATATACTTTGATTCTATTTCATTGCATCTGATACTTCCATTGAAGAACCCGCACGAATAAAAGACCCAAAATATATCGGCAAAATTATATCAAACAAAAAAATCAAAGATTAAAGCTTTTGATATAAACATGTAAATTTTATGTAGATATAATGTTGTTTTCTTAATTAGTTGTTTGTTCCTATTATGTTTCAAAAATTATGATTCTTTTGACATAACTTATGTTATTTTTTAAGATTTGTTATTCACTATTTATTGATTAATAATAATATACATGCTTAATAAATTGTTTTTTTTTGTTTATACATGTCAAAATCTAATTGAAAAACACATATAATATAAGAAGCGTAAGATATCTGTTAGATTCGCTTGCAAGATATATTAAAAGTTAAAAATTAAAAGTTGTTACCATTTTCTTAGCTGCATAGTTGTAAGCTGGAGTCCCTATATTTTGTTAAATATTATTAGTAAATTATGAAAAAAAATATGTATGTGAATCTGAATATGAGTTTTATACTTACGCATTGATTTAGTTTGTCGACCCATGCTTGAAGTGTAGCTAGTTTCAGTCGCAGATGAGGTTCATCGGTAAGCGCCTTCTCCATCGTAACAATCTGATCATTTTTTATAATGGTTTTTTTTTCTTAGCTGACTTTTCGTTATTTTCACAGTTTTGGTTTTCATCTGTAGTGCTCATGTTAGAAAATTCTAATTGAGTTTGATACATCGGAATGACGTATTCCTCTCTATATATATAACAAAGATCTGAGAGAATACATATCTTTATATTTAAATTATTTTTCTTTTAAGATTAGGCTAAGGAATTCAATATAAGGCAGGATTGTTTTGTATAAGTTTAATTATTAAATTTTTTAGGATTATTTTTTTTTTAAGATTAGGCCAAGGAATTCAGTATAAGGTAGACAATTCCTTTTTCTTTAAAATTACAAAATTGTATAATTTAATATAATTTTTAATTATTATTTTAATAATCTACAAAATAATAAGATTTTGACACATGTCGCGATCTTATGAATTATTAATTTTTGAAATCATACTTTATATAATAAGATATAGAGGGGTATATTTATAATTATTTTATTTTTAGGATTAACAAAATTTGTTTTTAATATAATAAGATTACAATTATCTTATTATTCGTTTTACCAAGCTTGAAAACTGTGATTTCTGATCGTTAAAATTGACACATGTCACAATCTAATGAGTTACTAACATTGATCGTTAAAATTGATACATGTCACGATCTAATGAGTTATTAACTTTGATATTTAATCGTTAAAATTGATATGTGTCACGATCCGGTGAGTTTTTAACTTTGATCTCTGATCGTTAAAACTAACACGTGTCACGATCTGATTTGATATTTAATCGTTAAAATTGACATGTGTCATGATATGGTGAATTTTTAACTTTGATATCTGATCGTTAAAACTGACATGTGTCACGATTTGGTGAGTTACTAATTTTGAGAACTAAGGTTTATATAATAAGATTGTAACAAATAAAGTAATAAACTAAATCAATCACCAGGAGATAACTAATGCTAGTTTGTTGGGTCGACGAGTCTCATGGGCCAATATAGAGAGGCCTAATAAAGAGATAGCGGCCCATTAACAGATTTATTAATACTAAAGGGAAAAGGGGTAAAATAGGAAGTAAGACAAAAAAAAAAAAAAAAAAAGAAATGAGCGCGACGCAGACGCAGACGCAGGGACCGCACTCGCTGGCCTTCAGGGTGATGCGACTGTGCAAACCTTCTTTCCACGTCGATCCACCCCTCCGTATTGACCCTTTCGATCTTCTCGCCGGCGAGGATTTCTCCGACGATCCTTCATCTGCCTCCTTGTTCCGCCGCCACGTGTCTTCTGCCGACTCCCTCGACTCCGATCTCAGTTACCGCAACAGATTCCTCCTTAACCATCCTACCGATCCCATCGGTCTCTCTGGTCTTCTGCTCCTTCCTCAGTCCTTCGGGTTCTCTCTCTCTCTCTATCGCACACATTTCTTCTCCTGTTGTATTCAATTGATGTACCTCTATGTGTCGTCGTCTGATTCGGATATTTTGTTGTTGTTGCAGAGCGATCTATCTCGGAGAAACATTTTGTAGCTATATCAGCGTCAACAATAGTTCCACTTCCGAAGTTCGGGATGTCACCATTAAGGTTCCTCCTCCTCACCTTCAATTTCTTTGTTTTCCAGTAATTGTATTGTGCGATCTGTACTTAAAAGTTAAACCATTATAAGTGCGTGCCTAGTAGAGTAGTAGTAGTAGACATCTTTCGCCTTTGGTCTTCTTGCTCTTCATTGTTATTTCACTGCTTCAATCAATCTTCTTGGACCAAGTTCATGTATCTCTTATTATATATGTAATTATGTATTTGTAGGCAGAAATTCAGACAGAGAGGCAGAGGATTCTACTTCTTGATACATCCAAGTCTCCTGTTGAATCCATACGCACCGCCGGACGCTATGATTTCATTGTGGAACATGATGTGAAAGAGCTTGGAGCTCATACGTATGTTCACTCACTCTCACTTTCTTTATGCTTCTTCTTCTTTGTCATTTTCTGTTTCTCCATGCCCATCGTAACCTCAATTCCTCTTTTAGGTTGGTCTGCTCTGCATTGTACAACGATGCTGATGGTGAGCGCAAATATCTTCCCCAGTTTTTCAAGTTTGTCGTCGCTAACCCACTTTCAGTGAGGACCAAGGTGATATTTCTACTTGTCACACACACACTATGTTCCTTTTCTTTCTCGATTCCTTCACTCCTCTCTTCCCGTTTTTCTAACTGTTGCATATTTCTGATTTTGCAGGTTCGAGTTGTAAAGGTATGTTCGACTATGTTCTTTTTCCTCTACTTCTTTAATATGGTGCTTTACATGAATCATATACGGGAGGTTTGTAACACAATGTGATGCATATGGCTGTGTCATTGTAATCACATATCTTTTATTCACGTTGGTCGGTAAAGCTTGTTTTAAAACAGAAGAGTTGGTAGATTCACTGTTCCCGTCCTTATTTCCTGAACCTGCATTTCTTTTATTGTATTGGTTGTTGTAAAATCAAAGTACGATCTCATGTGTTGTCCATTTTGGGAAACTCTTATATCTTTTACACCAGGAGACCACATTTTTAGAGGCTTGCATTGAGAACCATACAAAAGCTAACCTCTTTATGGACCAAGTTGATTTTGAACCTGCCAAGCAATGGACTGCTGTAAGATTACAAAATGAAGATTGCCATTCAACAGAAGATCCTCCAGCCAGGTCTGTCAGATTTTCCCTGAATCGTTATGTGCATCATAACCCACTTCATCTATCAAAATTGTCCTAATTTTCTGTTCCACCTCTCTGTGTATCAGTGATCTCAGTGCATTGATACCTAAATCTCCAGTTATTATCCGTTCTGGCGGGGGTATCCACAACTATCTCTATAAGTTAAACCCATCTGCAGATGTTTTCGGGCCAACAAAATTCCAGGGAAGTAACATCCTTGGTAAATTTCAAATAACATGGCGCACAAATTTGGGTGAACCTGGTCGCTTACAAACACAACAAATCCTTGGTGCTGTAAGTTTATAATTTCTACTCTGTGAAAACATGACGTGAATGTTTTGATTGTTTTCTGCTCAGTCTATGCTGTCTGAATGTATTTAGTTTCCTTAGGGCTTTGACATATTGCATCCATTGTTTTTTCTGACACCAATTCATATATATTGGATGCTCACCTCATCTTTTAACAAACTTCCTTCATTGTAACTACTCCTATTTGTTTTCTTTCAGCCAGTCAGCCGTAAAGAGATTAATATGCGAGTTGTAGAGGTTCCAGCTGTTATACACTTAAATAGACCCTTTCTGGTAATACAACTGTTTGTTCTCTCTAATGTTTGTTTTACCCAAGTATAATTGAATTTACATTGGATTTAAACTTAGTGTATACTATTTTCTCATAGGCTTACTTGAATCTCACAAACCAAACTGATAGGCAACTGGGACCGTTTGAGGTCTCACTGTCACAAGATGAATCACAAATGGAGAAGCCGGTTGGTATCAATGGTCTCCAGGCTCTGGTAACATATCTGAATTTTCTCTTTTCCTATTGTGAATCTTCTGTCGTATAAGGAAGCATACACGGTGGCAGAATAGTAATACCATCTAGTTAGAACTTTGCGCACACATACACTGTGTCAGAATTGGGAATCACGTTTTGGATATGCAATGTGTATGGCACCCAAAACCTTTGCAATGGCTAGTTGAAGCTGTTTCACCACTATACCGCTTTTACTATACTGGGAACTGACACCAGTGAAACTCTTGCAGATGTTACCCAGGATCGAGGCATTTGGCTCCAATGATTTCCAATTGGTATGACCAACTGACCACCTCCACAGTGCTCTCATCCTTTTTAGAACGTAAAACCTTATCTGTATATTTGCAGAATCTTATTGCCTCCAAATTGGGAGTCCAAAAAATCGCTGGGATCACAGCGTTGGACACAAGGGAGAAGAAAACATACGAACTTGTTCCAGAGATGGAGGTCAGTGTACTTTGTTTTTTTTTTTAATTCTGGGCTTCCCACTCTTTAGTTAAAACAGGATATTGATTTTACAAGAATGGATATTGTTGGCGTTGGTAATTTCACTGCAGATATTTGTAGAGTCGGACTAATTTCTCAGACAGCCTCCGAGTGGTGTTCTTCCTCCCTCCACAGGTTTTGTTAATTCACTTTTCTGTTGCGTTCAAATTTTTGTTTATTAGTATAAAATGATTTGGCTCTCTCTATGTAAAAGGAATTTTTTTTTAAAAAAACGGCTTTAACATATGTAATATTTATGTATTGTCGTTTGTATCTTTGTTGCAAACCATTGTACTTTTCCTGTTTGAACATGTTAATTAAAAACTACTATTTGGTGTAAAGCATGTTTAAAAAAATTGATTGATTGTTAATGTGTATACAGAAATACATACAAGTACAATCGTTTGCTTAGCCTGAGATACAAATTAAAACCTTTGTGGTTATAATAAGATGATACTACTCCGTTTGTCATCGAGCCTTGTCCAAATTTTATCTTCAATCAATTCAATTAAATCAGCAATGGTAGACATAGTATAACTTAAGGAGAGAACCGGATCAGCCGAGGGAGGATGCTGGGATGTGAAAACACATCTGGACAGGGCAAAGAGCTTGCCGTTGGTGAGGATCTCAGATTTTCATCTGCTACTCTTAGTGGCTCAGTTTTTTAGCAGAGTGCGTCGCCTGGTCGGGAGGGCTATGCGTTGCTGATCGAACCAAATAAATGGGCCACCAATTGCTGATTTGTTTCTTGATAATTATTAGTCCCTTTGATGGGCCCAAAAGTTGTACAAAACTTTGCAAAATCTAGTCTCGTGAAACTAAAATTTGGTGGCTAATTTAAATTTATGGAAATAAACTACCAAAATTTTCTCAAAGCTTGAATTTATGAATTTTAATTAATTATTTCACAAGAAAAATAAAATAAAAATAATTGCAGGCGAGAAAAATAGAAATGTTAAAAGGGGAAGAGACTCGTAGTAGTAGTAGTCTCAGTGAATTTTATCGGTCGTCGTCGTCATCACTAGTCAATTGGGCGGGAGAGGTTTTATTAATTTTTATCTAAAGTTGAGGAAACCCTAAAGCTAGGCTAAGCAATCGGAATCTGTCTGCAACACCACCATGGAAGACTCTCCTCCTCCTCAAGGCCAGGTGAGTCTCTCTCTTTCCTCGTTTCCTCTATTTTGATTTGGGAATTTCTGATTTTCCATGGATGTGGCGGTGCGTGTGTAGAAAAGGAGTAGAGATCGGGATCAGGATGACGACAGCGGCGGTGGTGAGGAGGCCGGAAAGGCTGACGTCAGCGGCGGAGTGAATCAGGAGCGGAGCGTCAGTGAGGCCAGCGACCAGGATGCTGCTTCTCCTGACGACGATTTCCAGGAAACCCGTCCGAAGCCCAAGCGTAGTCGCACCCTTCCTCCTCAACAGAATCTCATTGGTAACCCTACTCCCAATTTTGCTCTATTTTGGTGTTCGAGATCTGGGCCTTAGTTCAATTTCACTGATTACTTCTTGTGTTGGCTAGATCGTACTCTCAGCTTTTCCTTATTCCCTTTTCATTTCTCAACAGAGGTTGTCAAAGGCAACGTGGATCTTATCCCTAAAGCCGTGAAGATTTGGGTTGAAAGATATGAAGACTCTCCCAGACTTGCTACCACTGAGCTCTTGTCAATGCTCTTTGAGGTAACTCAAACTTAATATAGCTTCTCTCGTCGCTGATTGAACCATATGTTTTAAGTTTGACCATATCATTACCTCCGTCTTACATGGATTTTGTAGGCTTGCGGTGCTAAGTACTCTATCAAGGAAGAACTCCTTGATGAGACTGATGTTGATGATGTTGTCGTTGCCCTTGTTAATCTCGCTAGAGCGGTATAGGATTGCTCCCTTCTTTTTTTTTTTTGTTTTGACTATTTCATTTACACTTTTTGCTTCATAAGAATATTCTTTTTATTTTTGGTTTGCCTATAGGGTGAGGTTGAAGATTATCAGAGTTCGAGAAAGAAGGAACTCAAGAATTTCAAAGAAAATCTTGTTTCATTCTGGAATAATTTGATTATCGAGTGCCAGAATGGACCATTGTTTGATAAAGTCTTGTTCGACAAGTGCATGGACTACATTATCGCTCTGTCATGGTTTGTGTTCCAACATTACAAATATATGTGGTTACAATGTGGCTCATAGAATTCTATTCATGATTCTCGTTTATTTATTTATTCGCAGTACTCCTCCTAGAATTTACCGCCAAACTGCCACGCTAATGGGCCTCCAACTAGTCACCTCTTTCATTTCTGTAGCAAACACACTCGGTTCACAGCGAGAAACCACCCAAAGACAATTGAATGCTGAAAGCAAGAAAAGAGCTGACGGGCCTCGTGTAGATTCCCTCAACAAACGGTTGTCTGTTACTCATGAACAGATAACTACACTGGAGGACATGATGCGAAAGATTTTCACTGGGTAAGATTGAATAAAGATTATGCTATCAGCTAAGTATTACACCCCCGCAAAACAAAAAGAGTAGAAAAGAAATGGATACTTCTTTCATTTGAGTTTTGCTGACTCAAATCATTATAACATCTTGTGTTGAAGGTTGTTTGTACACCGATATCGAGATATTGATAACAATATTCGGATGTCATGCATTCAGTCTCTGGGCATTTGGATTTTGTCTTATCCGTCTCTCTTCTTACAAGATTTGTACTTAAAATATCTTGGATGGACGCTTAATGACAAAGTAAGCTCCTTTTCCCCCTCTTCAAGAATTATTAAATATCTGTTCGTAATAGTCATTGATACTCTGTGTTTATCGAATTATCCAAAGCATCCTGGAGTGAGGAAAACTTCTCTCTTGGCATTGCGAAAACTCTATGAGATAGATGAAAACGTCCCCACCCTTGGTCTATTCACTGAGAGATTTTCCAGTCGAATGATCGAGATGGCTGATGATGTTGATATGTCTGCAGCTGTTTGTGCTATTGGGCTTGTAAAGCAACTGCTAAGGTATTCCCCCTCAAGATAATTTTCCCAACCAAAGCTTCACCACAAATTTGTTGAAATGCCATGACTTAAAAACCTGAGCTTTTTGTTGTTGTACAGACACCAGCTGATACCTGATGATGACCTAGGCCCTTTGTACGATTTGCTTATTGATCAACCTCAAGAAATCAGACGTGCGATAGGAGAGTTAGTGTATGACCACTTGATAGCACAGAAGTTTAACAGTTCTCCATCGAGTCTTACAGGTTTTTCCCTGAGATAGTCCAAGTCCTTGGCACTAGAGTTTTTTTACTCTTAGAACTAGGTTCAGAGTTATTACATCATTTTTCAGGTCATGAAGATTCTTCCTCTGAGATCCATATCTTCAGAATGTTACAAATATTACGGGAGTTCTCCACGGATCCGATTCTAAGTGTTTATGTAATTGATGATGTTTGGGAGTACATGAAGGCCATGAAGGTAGAGTTTAAGAGAAATTACTTTTCACTATTGCACGTTAATTTTATAGTTTTGACGTGTACCTTCTACAGTTTTTATATCATCTTCATGATGCTGCTTTCTTACAGGACTGGAAGTGTATCATCTCTATGCTTTTGGATCAGAATCCTCGGACTGGGTCTACGACTGATGAGGACTCAACAAACTTGATCAGACTTCTGTTTGCGTCGATCAGAAAGGCTGTCGGGGAGAAGATAATTCCTTCAACGGATAATCGAAAGCAGTATCACAGTAAAGCTCAGCGAGTAAGATTATGTCTTTCTTCTTTCTGAGAAATCTTCGTGTTGTGATGATATGACGTTGCAGAAGCATGAGTACATATATTTTAGTTTTTTTGTCTCTTGAACTAAACTAGAAAGGACAAAATACAGTCAAAGGATCTTATAGGTCACTGTATTTCATTTGTGCTTCTTTGTACACTCTTTCCCTTTCAATTATGAAGACAATGACTTTGATGTTTCAATGCTTTGAATAACAGGAAATGTTTGAAAACAATAGGAAAGACATAACGGTGGCCATGATGAAGAATTACCCACAGCTTCTACGTAAATTTATGGCTGACAAAGCCAAAGTGTCATCTTTGGTCGAGATTATTATGTTTATGAAACTTGAGCTCTATTCTCTTAAAAGGCAGGAGCAGGTACAAAAGCATTTTGTTTCTAAAATGATGCTTTTTTCCTTGTTATTCACCTTTCTCAGTGAAAATTACATTTTTGTCCCGTTTCAGAGTTTTAAGGCTGCAGTCCGACTCATAAAGGATGTTTTTTTCAAACACGGGGAGAAGGAAACACTAAGATCTTGCGTCAAAGCTATAACATTTTGTGCGTCAGAAAGTAAAGGGGAGCTTCAAGATTTTTCCCGTGGGAAGCTTAAAGATCTTGAAGATGAACTTTTAGAGAAACTTACTTCTGCAATTAAAGAAGTAAAGGTACACATTGCTTCCTTTGCCATCTATCTTTATACTCATCTTTATAGATGCAATTTTTACATCTGTTTCCTGTGCAGGATGGAAATGATGAATACTCCCTCCTTGTAAACCTAAAAAGGTTGTATGAGCTTCAATTGTTAAAGCCTGTGCTTGTTGAGAACATTTACGATGATATTGCTTTCGCGCTCCATAATTTCAGAAATTTGGACGAAGAGGTGCTTAAAAATTGGTTTTAGAGCTCTTACTATCTTTTTTCTGTGTATCTCACATCTTAATGGAATAGTTGGTCATGGTTTCTTAGGTTATTTGTTTCCTACTTCTGAATATGAAAATGTACGTGACGTGGTCTCTGCACTCCATCATAAATTGTGAAGCTGTCTCCGAAGCTTCCGTATCATCCCTTATATCAAAGCGCGATACCCTGTTTGAGGAGCTTTCGTACTTCCTGAATGGAATTGAGGAATCTAGGAAATATGGTATCCAATTATCTCTCAGGGTAAGACTCTTTGACATTCCAGTTTATTTACACATGTCATTCCGTATATGTGCTTGTCTTATCAAGGAATGAGTCACTTTTCACCTGAAAAATGAAGCCTTCAATCCTGCAGATCTGTGCTATACTTGGAGAAGAATGGTGTATGTTTAGAAAGTCAAATTTTGACTCAAGTAAACTTGAACGATTAGGATACTGTCCTGATAGTGTTTTGCTTGAGAAATTTTGGAAACTCTGTGCAGAAATTTTTAACACCTCAGGTGACTTTTTGTTTTGCTTTTCTACAAAACCCAGTCATTTCTTGATTTTCCGAATTACATATTAATTTTTGCCTGGCTTTGACACAGATGAGACAGATGAGGAGGATGAAAATAAGGACTACGCTGAAGAGACAAATATAGATGTTGCAGCCCTTGCTGCCTGCAAGTTGGTTATTAGTGATGTAGTGCCGAAGGTACTCACCAAGTGCATTTACATTGCTGCAATATCTTAGTTATGTCCTGACACCTGCGATGTATTGATTGATGTTCACAAATCATCAAAAAAATTTAACGGATTCTTTTCTGTTGCAGGGCTATCTAGGACCAGAGATAATATCACATCTTGGTATGCATGGACCTTGTGTAACAGGCGTCATAAAGAATTTTATAACATGCTTAAGGAAAAAAGAAGATGACATCTCTAGTATCTATCTGGAATCCTTGAAAAGGGTAAGCTTTTGACAAAGATGATATAGTGGTCAACTATTATTTTCAGAAGATTCGAAGTTTTGTAGTCTTAGCATATTGCTGTTACTATGTAATTGGGCAGGCCTATCAACGGTATGCAACTGAACTTTCTAGTGGTGGTGAAGAATCCAGAGCAGAGAAATGTCTTGAAGTGTGCCGGGAGCTTGCAAGTGGGCTTTCAGGAATGTATATAGGTGCTGCTCGCAACAAATACAGATTGGAGATTTTGAGTGTGGTAAAGGAAGGTGTTGCGTTTGTATTTAGGGACGCTCCAAAGCAACTGTTGTTTCTGGAAGTTGCTATCCTTCCATTTGCAACAAAACTCTCAGTGCCTGACATCGTTGACATGTAAGACTCACGACTTTCTGAGGAAGTAGGAAGCTCTCTACTAATAAATAATATTATATGTGCTCTTGTTTGCTTGCTGAACAGTAAGAGGGACGTTCAAGGGCGTATAGTGCATGTTAATACAGACGAAGATCCCAGCGGATGGCGTCCTTGCTTTACCTTCTTGGAGACCTTGGAGGAGAAATGCTTGAAAAACGAGGATTTACAAGGTATGTAATGTGCAGTCGCCAAGATCTGATTGGTTTAATCGATGCAGGTAGATGAGTATGATGTTATATGTCTGCAAACTTAGGCTCGGTTTATGATGATCCGTCCGTGTTGCAATTTTTCACAGACGACAAGGAAGCAGCAGCTGTAAGACGCAGGGGACGGCCAAGAAAACGTCAGGAAACAGAGCGAAAGAGACTGTTTGATGAGGAAAGCGAAAGTGATGAGGATGAGTCTATCAGTGGCGGGTCAGACAGAGAAGATAAGATAGACGAGGACGCTCCTCTAATCGAGACGATTAGGTCTGCTGCACGACGGAGAGCGCTTAGGGGCGAACGGTCCAAGGGAGATTGACGGGTAAAGCTCTTATCAGTCTATATGTTCATGGACATAATTAATGTATTTTAAAGTTTGCTTTAAGTTGATACACAGTTAAGGAACCCAACAAAACTGCTCTTTGTTATATAAATCCATCATTTCAAAGTTTAGATTACCATGACATATCATTAGCATAAAAAAAAAAAACTGAAAGCATTTAAAAAAGAAACAAACAAAACTTGCATTGATTCATCAACTCCTCCCAGCAATTCTCATCAGAGGAGCAAGAACACCCTGAATCTCTAGAAGAGACTGTTGTATCCTAATCTCCTGGTTAACCTCTCTCTTCAAGTTCCTGAGAAGTCCTTTAAATTCGTTTTTACCCTTGATGTCCTCAGCTCTCGTCTCCAAAACCTTCTTTGTCAATCCCATCAAGAATCCTGAATACCTCTGCACAGTGCAGTACCTTTGTAAGAAGCCTAGCAGCATTCCCAACTCGCTTTCCTCCATATTCGACACGCACTTCATCAACTTCCTCCTTGCCACTAATTCCTCCATCACTGCGACCACATTAGCCGGTTTCTTCTCCTCCAACACAGAGACCAGAGCCTCCTTGTGCCTGAACTTCTTCAACAGCTTATCGTGTCTTGTGAGCTTCAATCCTTTCTTCTCCTTGACCAAGTAATCCTCTTTGGATGGCTTCTCGCTCTGCCCTCTCTGGAAGTACCTGAAATACGTCGGCCTCAGCGCCCTTCTTCTAGTCTCATCCACTTGGCCCCTCACACTCCAAAGACTCAAACTCTTCTTCTCCCCCGCCGCATCTCTGCTGAGATTCTTCTTCTTCTTGCCGGCAAAGACCATGCCGTTTGACCCTCCGATCACGCGAGTGGAACCATCTGGGGAAAGGCAGAGAGACATGAGAGGAGCCGGAAACCTCATAGAGTAAGTCACCTTAGCTCTCCCGTAATCAAACACTTTCATGTATCCGTCCAAGGCAACGCTCACAAGTCGAGTCTCAGTGGAATCCATCCTCCCGACGCAGAGAGAGGTGACGGTCTTGTTGTGACTCTCCATGGAGCAAACCATCTTGCCGCCTCCGATCAAGTCCCAAACCTTGACGCAGTTACCACCAGCGGTAGCGATCATTCCACCGGAAGGCAGGTACACGACGTCCTCCACAGGGAGTCCATGGTTGATCTCGGCGATGCATTTGGACTTGTCGACTCTGGCGTCCCAAACCTTGACGGTGTGATCGTAAGAGCCAGTAATGAAGATAGAATCGCTGACGGGGGAGCAATCACCGCAGCGGACATAGTCCTTGTGGCCTAGGAGATCCGAGACGACGGTTGATCCGGCGACATCCCAGTACTTGACGACTCCATCGTCGCCTCCGGAGAGCAAGTGAAGCTTGTCCTGAAAGGGATACTTGACGAATCGGACAGGTGCGGTGTGGGAGCGGAGGGTACGGAGAGCCATGCGTTCCTTGATGTCGAAGACCTGGACAGTGCCGGAGAGATCGCAGGCGGCGAAAAGAGCGCCGTCGGAACGGAAACAGACGGAGGAGACGACATCACGGAAGGAGAAGTGGCGGGAGGAGGAGAGAGAGAGGGAGGAAAAGAGGGAGACGGAGGCGGAGTGAGCGACGGCCAAGGAGTGAGGGTGGACAGGAGAGAAAGCCAAGGCGGAGACGGAGGAGACGAGATTAGGAACGGGGTGAGGTTTGAAGGAGGACCAGTATCTGGATTCTGGAGTCTCCGATTCGGAAACAGGTTTTGCCGTTGATTTTGGTTTCACAGGGAAAACCTTTGACACTTGATGCTCATTGAGCCGCACACGAAGCTCTTCCTCCATTTCTCTTCTATAGGCCAGCCAGTAGAGAGCCCTTCAAGCAGCTTTGAAGAAGGAAGCAGCGCAGAGAGGAAGGAAGGAAGGAGGAGGCTGGTTTTTAGGGTTTAAGCAATGGCTTTCTTCTTACCGCCGTTCTTCAATTAGACCATTTCTTTTTTTTTTTTTTTTTTTTTAATGATTAATAACAAAGACAGCTAAAAATTGAAACCCAAACCACCAATAAAGCCCACTATAATGTACTACATTAGTAAAAGCCCAATACTAAGTTGAGATCCACACAGGCTTTTTGCATTGTAAGAGACGAATGAATGAATGAATGATAGTAAAATTCAATTCCCGTAATGCGATAACTGGAGAATGCTCTGAAGCTGTTTGATGCCCTATCAACAGAGAGACAATGACAAAATAGCAACTTACACTGTACAAACCAATAAACATCTGCCAATGGAGACATATATATTAACTTCTTCTTTCAACAATGGTTTAATAATTCCTTTGCTAATCGAATCCCTCTGGATGTGATGTGAGAGAGAGTAATGCAGACAATCCTTCCTAACATAATGCTGCGCGTTTCCAACTCTCTTCAAACATTTCAATTCTGTATCCTATTTTCCCATAATTCCTACTCTACTGCTGAGATTCTTATCGGGTGTCACTATACTCCATCATTATGCTGCCCAGCTGAGCTAACATGCAAGGTATGTGAAGTCAACAATGAGGTTCTGGAAATTGCTGCATCGTTCGTGATAGCTTCAGGTACCTCTCGTGGGAAATCATGTCCATGCTTTAACATCATTCCTGCGACTTGTTTGACCTTACGTTCCTGTCCATGCGTTGCGTATACTCTATGCAGAATGCAAAGAGTCTTCTTGGACCGGCTTATGTTAAAACTTTCCATTTCAGAGAGCGCATTTTCCATCTCTTTAAAACGCTTTTGAGTTCCATACATGAGCATTAAGCCATGGAACATGGACCTGCTCATTTTCCATCCAGCAGAGTGAGCACGCTGCACGAATTTGGCAAGCTTATCTACCGCATTGCACCTGAAGTAACTTGCCACAATCGATCTCATAATCCCATCTGTCTCTATCTGGAGCCCTTTTGTAATAGCCTGGTCTATGAAGTTCTCCATGGCGTGTAGATTATCATCTTGTCCATAGAGCTGTATCAAGAGCACATACAACCAAGGCTTGTAACTTTTCTTGGGAATAAGCTTGGATAAAGTCTTGATTTTTCTGATCCTATCCTTGTCTGAACTCCTGTAGTATGCACATATCATGGACTCGATCAACTTAATCTCATTCCTGTCAACGTGACGCTTCACAGCTTGATACATTTCCTCCATCCGAACCAGATTACCAGAGTTTGCATACCCTCTGAGCATCAGCAAGTAAGTGGCAAGGGTAGGCTTAACGAGGCCGCCGTTCTTCATGATCTGAAAAGTTGATTCCATCTTATCCCAACTCCAAGCATAGATATACCCAGCTATCAAGTTGTTGTAGGTGCTGGAATCGGGAAGGATTTTGAGCTGTTGAAGCTGGAGGAAAACTGCTTCCATTCGATCAACCATAATCAAACGGCCATAAACTGAAATGAGGATGTTATAAGTTGAGACTGATGGGGTAGAGTGCTCTCCTTGAGCTTCCAAGTCAAGGAAGAGCTGCTTGCATTGATCTGCCAAACCATTCCACATGTAAGCACCCATCAAAGCATTGTAGACGGAGGTTGTCTTTGCAGACTCGTCAAACAAGGAAAGGGCCATATCCACATTCTTCAATCTACCAGAAATAGTAATACCCTTGGCGTATTCATCAGCAGTCATAGGAACCCCATCGCGTATTGCCTTGTTTCTTCTCCAGTCGAAGACCTGCAAGGCACCACCACACAGCAGCAAACAAAAGGATTGAAACAAGAGAGCGGCGGGGGTTTGTTCCTGAATTCGAATACAGAGAGAGAGAGAGTCAAAAGCTTACCACTTGAGACAAAACGGGCCACGGACGTAACTGGCGGAGGAGCTCAACAAATGCGGCGCCTTGGATTTTGGTAGACTCCAAAACAGTAGCAACCTTATCGGAATCGTGGGAGTAGCGCAACAATTGGTGTTTCAAGCCGGAAGTAAAATCAGAGGATTGATGGGAGGGAGGGTGTATAGGGGACCTGAAGAGGGTAAAGGAGAATGGGGTCAGAGTCTTCAAGGTTGAAGAAGAGCCGCGAGATAGGCACAGCAGATCAGAGATTTGGGTAATCAGTGAGATTCTCCACATGCGCTTCTTCATGGAGATGATGGAGATTGAGTGATTGAAGATCTCAGTCGCGACATAGGCACATCTTCTTCCATCCACCGATCACCGTTGCTTGTTCGTTAGATTCGAATCACCGACGAGAGAGAGAGAGAGAGGTTTGTTCCTCGGGCCTTTTTTCGTTCTAATGGGTTTCGTCAAACAAGCTGGTTTTGGGCTTTTCAATTATGAGGCCCATATGATGAAACATTGTTACTACTAACTCACTGATGTGCGTGCATTCGTATTGCTTAGTTCATTGGTCAAATGGAATATACGGGGGACTCAGTGTGTTTATTTATGGCCGGCCGCCATCACGTCACGTGTAGAGTAGTATAAGGTGTAGTAATTGTGAGCAGCAGCTAGGTATGAACAAGACTTGACTGTTCCCAATCCCAGGTGATCTTATTATGGATGGGCTTTTATTACTAGAATAAATTTCGTCAAACAAACATCTATATATAATAGCAAACCCATTTTTTTTTGTCAACTTTTAATCTAACGGATGAGATTGGTTCCAGTTTTAATCCAACAGTTTAAAATTATTAATCGTGTCTTTTCGTCGCACCCCTGTCTTTCAAATATCACACCTCTTAGTCTTTGCATCTCTTTGTTGTACCTCTTGGTTTCAAAAATCACATCCATTCATTTTTACACCTTTTAAATCACATCTCTTAGTCTTTGCATCTCTTTGTTGTACCTTCTGGTTTCAAAAATCACATCCATTCATTTTTACACCTTTTAAATCACACCTCTTAGTCTTTGCATCTCTTTGTTGTACCTCCGGTTTCAAAAATCACATCTATTAATTTTTATACCTTTTGATTTCACACCTCTATGTGTTACACCTCTTTGTTGTACCTCTATGTCTTACACCTCTTTGTTGTACCTATTATTCATGTCTTTTCATTACACCCCCATCTTTCAAAAATCACACCTCTTAATTTTAACACATTTTTATTTCATACCCCTACGTCTTACACCTCTTTGTTGTATCTCCATGTTTCTCATCTATTAATTTTGACACCGGAACCCACTTTTTTGTGTCAACTTTTAATCCAACGGATTAGATTGGTTCCAGTTTTAATCCAACGGTTTAAAATTATTAATCGTGTCTTTTCGTCGCACCCCCATCTTTCAAAAATCACACTTCTTAGTCTTTGCATCTCTTTGTTGTACCTCCTGATTTCAAAAATCACATCCATTCATTTTTACACCTTTTAAATCACACCTCTTAGTCTTTGCATCTCTTTGTTGTACCTCCTGATTTCAAAAATCACATCTATTAATTTTTACACCTTTTAATTTCACACCTCTATGTGTTACACCTCTTTGTTGTACCTCTATGTCTTACACCTCTTTGTTGTACATATTATTCATGTCTTTTCATTACACCCCCATCTTTCAAAAATCACACCTCTTAATTTAACTCATTTTTATTTCATACCTTTATGTCTTACACCTCTTTGTTGTATCTCCATGTTTCACATCTATTAATTTTGACACCTTTTTATTTCATACCTCTATGTCTTACACCTATTTGTTTATTATATATTAAATTTTTTGGACAACATAAGTTTCAAAAATTGTTTTCTGAGTACTAAAAGATTGTTTAATTGAAGTGTTTTTAACTAACAAGCATCAATCTCTAATTCAAGGTAATTTAATGTTTTCGCTGACCTGTAGTGTTTCTTCGGTTAGATTATTATTATTGTTAGTCGACACTACTAAGTTCATATATTAATCTTAGTTTTGTAAATTTTAGTCTCTTTAATATTTTTAGCCTTTCCGGTTTTCATGTTTTTGATCCGTTGAATAAATACGCGTGCTATATTTTTCTGCATGGCTAATGTTTCTAATTCTTAATGTGCAGATTTTATTTTTTGACTTTCTAGAAAAACCAAAACGAAGATACGAGAGGCACGATGATATGCAGTGATGCTAAGCCAAAATTTTTTAACAAACATGGTATAATTATAAATTTATATATGTTCTATTATTTAACTTATTTATTTTTTTAACAAACATGGTATAAATGTAAAAAAAAAAATTATGTAGGATGTCCATTAGATATAAATGATCCAGGTTAGTTTCTATTCTTTTGTAAATAAAGCTTTTAAAATTTTAGTTGAATTTTAATTTCTTATACTTTCTGGGTATCAAACATTTTGATAATATATAGAAATATTACAAATGAGCATGGAAATAGAGAGTGTCGAAGAAAAAGTCAGACATACTTGTGACAACACAAAATCAAATTCTAGAAAGCGTAAGCATGACCAAATGACAAGTCAAGTTAGAAAGAAAAGATCTACTAAAGGTAACTTATTTAGTCTTTGATGACTTTCTAATTAATCTGTATATACAATTTTTTTAAAACATAATGTATAACAGTCACTTTTAAAGTGATCTGGAATCTGCCAAAAAAAAAAATGCAAGTAATTTCTAAAATTAGTGTTTAACCCAAAGAAGAAAACATCAAAAGGTGAGATATTATTATCACATGTTTCACCACATCGACTTCGTTTTCGCTCTTGTTGATTGAAGAACATGATGGTACCGATTCATAGACATAAGTGAGAAATCAATTCCTAATATATGGTGGATACGAATATAAACTTCAATCTAGTGAAAACCGCACACACTTTTCCATCTAGCGGTTTAAAATTATTAATGATCCCAACAGTTGCAAACTATTAGTCGTGTCTTTTCGTCGTACCTCCATCTTTCAAAAATCACACCTCTTAAGTTTTGCATCTCTTTGTTGTACCTCCATGTTTCAATCTATTTATTTTTACACCTTTTTATTTCATACATTTATGTTTACACATCTTTGTTGTACCTCAATGTTTAAAAGATCACATCTATTAATTTTTACACCTTTTTATTTCACATCTTTTTGTTTTTGTTACTCTTTGTTTATATAAAGTTGCAATATTTTGATCCAACAAATGTTTTGTTCAGTTTTTTAATCGAAATGTAAATTAATAATGTTAATTATTTCAAGTTTTTACTTTCCCGTGCGGCAACGCACGGGCAACATACTAGTTTTAATAAAGAAAAACAAGAATGCAAATAGGCAGGCTTGTAAAAATACAGAAATGGGAAAGTAAGACCTTTTCAATCAAAGAATAATTAATATTATCATCATCAGTCATGAGATTAGCGAGCGCACTGAGACGACCCGACGCATTGACTAATATCCAAGGAAGAAAGTGATTGGAAAGTTCTCTCATGCAATGCAACAAGAAGATTATTATCACTAGCTATTAGAAAATTGGGGTTAATTAATTATTTTATTTTTTGGTCAATGAATAAAACGAAGATTATATGTGAAGAAAAGAAAGACTAATAATGTCTTAGCTGGGACTAATAAGGTTGGATTAGACATTAATTAGAAGAGGAATAATAAGAGAAGGGAAGAAGACACTGTAAAAAAAAAACTAAAAAGAATCTCTCTGTCGTCAAATCAATAATTAGTAATCTTTCTTCTTCGTCTGCTTTGCCAGACAAAAGATTGATAGATGTTGCTTCTCCGTGGTGGAATCGCCGTCGTCGTCGTCTTGGTCCTCTTCTTCTTCTCCTCCTCCTCGTCTTTCGTGGCCGCTCAGAAGAAGAACTCGTCTTCTTCTTCTTCGTCGTGTCCTTTGGACTTTTCCATCCTCCAACCGTTCCGCCGTCCAGAACCGGATAACCCGAACACATGCCAGTACCTCCTCCAAGGGCTGCGGCTCCTATACTCTAACCATCTCCGTGAGACTGGTTCCTTCCTCCCTCCCCCTGCTTCTGCCGCCTCCTGCTGGGATTCTCTTCAGTCTAACATCTCCGATTTTCTCCCTGGCTTCGATGTCCGATCCAAGTGTGGTTTCAAGACGCCGTGGATCTCTCAGGGATGCATGAACATCACCACCAGGTCTCACTTCGAATCCCTCATCCCTAATTCCTCCCTTGCCACCACCTTCATCCGCTGTAACACCTCTCTCCAGAGCAATACCCCTTGCGCCTCCTGTACTCAGAGCCTCTCCGCCTTTCAGGCCTATCTCAACGGCCCTTCCCTCGGTAACAATGTCTCCGACTGCTCTGCCTTCCCCTCTATTTACGCCGCTGCTTTCGCCAATTCCTTCGGTCCCACCGACTCTGGCACCGCCAAATGCTTGTTTCAGCTCGATTACGCCTCCTCCTCCTCCTCCGGTGGTCATAATAATAATAACGCCAAGAAGCTCAAAATTGCAGTTTCCTTGGCTGTCTCTCTCGTCGCCTCTGCTTTGGGTATCACCGCTTGGTTCTGCTACTCCCGGCGGCTCAAGAAGAAGAAGAAGATAGTTTTCAAGCCTACTCAGTCTAGGCTAGATTCCATGAGCGAGAGCACCACTCTTGTCAAATTCAGCTTCGACGAGATCAAGAAAGCCACCAACAACTTCTCACGCCACAACATCATTGGCAAGGGAGGTTACGGGAACGTCTACAAAGGGGTCTTGCCCGACGCCACCCATGTTGCTTTTAAGAGGTTCAAGAACTGCTCGGCTACCGGGGACGAGAACTTCGCTCACGAGGTCGAGGTCATCGCCAGCATACGCCACGTTAATCTCCTGGCCCTTAGAGGCTACTGTACAGCAACCACTCCTTACGAAGGCCACCAGAGGATCATTGTGTGCGATCTTGTCACTAACGGTAGTCTTCACGACCATCTCTTTGGAGACTTGAAGGAGGCTCAGCTTCCCTGGCCCTTGAGGCAGAGGATCGCACTTGGCATGGCCAGAGGTCTCGCTTATCTTCACTACGGCGCACAGCCTTCCATTATCCACAGGGACATCAAGGCCAGCAACATTCTCTTGGACGAGAGATTCGAAGCCAAGGTTGCCGATTTCGGGCTTGCCAAGTTCAACCCCGAAGGAATGACGCATATGAGCACCCGTGTGGCCGGCACAATGGGATACGTGGCGCCAGAGTACGCACTCTACGGGCAGCTGACAGAGAAAAGCGATGTTTACAGCTTTGGGGTGGTGCTTCTGGAGCTTCTGAGCAGGAAAAAGGCTATTGTGACAGACGAGGAGGGTCAGCCTGTGTCGGTGGCAGACTGGGCGTGGTCGCTGGTGAGAGATGGCAGGACATTGGACGTGGTGGAAGACGGGATGCCAGAGAAGGGACCTCCAGAGGTTCTTGAGAAGTATGTACTGATAGCGGTGCTGTGCTCTCACCCTCAGCTCCACGCGAGACCGACAATGGATCAAGTGGTGAAAATGCTGGAGAGTAATGAGTTCACTGTAATCTCTATACCTCAACGGCCAATCCCTCTGGTGGCTTGTAGGGATGAGATTGACCGCTCTGTCAGTACCAGCAGCGGCTCCGGGAAGCTCACTAGCCCCACGGGATATCAGGCCTTCTCCTTCGGAGGTGATGATGGACCCTCTGGGAACACAAATATGTAACCTCTACCTCTGATGAGATTGTCTGTTGTAGATATTAGTTTAGTGTGCATTCATTTCATTTTTTTTGGTGCTACTGTCACTTATGTATAGTAGTATTTAGACTGTTGTTCCAATAAATTAAGTCACCCGTTGTAACATTTTTGAACTTTTTTATCGGATGCTATACACAGGTTCTTGAATTAGGCTGAGAAAATATGTACGTGTTAAACGTAAGGCGACAAAAGCTTGATAGAAAAAGAGTAAGACACGAAAGATACGGAGGTCCCTGATGATGAACATACAGCATTTTCATTGATTCTCTCCGGTGTATTCCCCTCCGCTACCGTCATAACAATCAAATTTTGCTGGTGGGTTATCTTTAATTCTTCTTTTATGTTTTTTCTGCGAATTTTATCTTCAAGGATCGATCGAGTTACATAACTCGCGCTATACTATTAACAGTCACGTGTTCGGATGTGAACAAGAAAGAATAAAGAAGACAGATCTGATCTCTTGCCTGATATTTTCTGTTTTCTTGGATGAATTCATAGGATTCCCAGAAAAAAACTGAGATCAAGTTTTTGACAAGAGGCCAAAGACATCACGTGTCTGTCTCTGTCCAATCCACGCCAGCCACTAAAAGCATGTGTTTGAATGCATTTGCGTATTCAGATTTACTTCTTGTAAGACATCTTTTTTTAATGTGAATTTGCTTAGTAGTATGTATCTTACAGATTATGTTTGTTAGTACACAGAGTATTCGTTTAGTGGATATGGATATTAGTTTATGTACTCAAATTTTGTTTGAACTTCCCCAAGTGGCTCAACATGGTCATTAGCTATATTCTAATATAATGGTTATCACACACAAAATGAGACCCAAATTTTGGTTTTTATTCCATGTTTGCTCTTATATTTATTTAGGAAAAAGACAGAAAACAGCTTTCATCTTTTGGTACTGGTAACAAATCTCACAAAGCTTTCTTGCCTAAAGGGTCACTATTACCTATAAAAAAGTTATCTTTAAATCTCGTCCTCCCCTTTTCCAGTTTGCTCTTCTTTTGTATGTTTCTGTCTCCTTACTCAACTTTTGCTTCAGGCTTCGTCTCTTTTGCAGTTTTGAGTTAGTACTAGTCCACAGGGGAAATACATAATAATACATGAAGATGTCGAAGGCTAGTGATGGCGTCAGAGAACCATTGGTGCACAAGGATATGGCTGGATCAAAACCGGAGCAGCCGTGGATGGTTTATCTCAGCACATTTGTTGCGGTCTGTGGCTCTTTTGCGTTTGGCTCTTGTGTAAGTGAACCTAGATCCTAGGAAGATCACCAACTGGTCTAAAAAGGCGGGGTTCTCTTCACCTGATGAACTTTATACTAAAATTTGGTTTTGATTCAGGCGGGGTTCTCTTCACCCACTCAGGCTGCAATTAGGAATGACCTTTCACTGACTATAGCTGAGGTACATAATCCTTCAAGGAAAGACTTTATAGCTTCAACTGATCACTGAAAGTTGCTTACTTCTATCTACCTTGGATTCTGCAGTTTTCACTCTTTGGCTCTTTACTAACTTTTGGCGCAATGATTGGGGCTATAACAAGCGGGCCTATAGCTGATTTAGTTGGAAGAAAGGGGGTAAGTGAACTTTTTACCATAGCCGCCTTTAATTGTGTTGTTGTTGACTATATGCCTAATTACTTGTGGTGGATTTGTACTCAGGCGATGAGAGTTTCTTCTGCATTTTGCGTAGTCGGGTGGCTAGCAATCTTCTTCGCCAAGGTCTTACTCATGATCCCAAAAAGTGCCTACATGGCTCTTATATATATATATATATATATATATTCTTTGCCTAATGTATCTCTCTTTCTGTTAAATGGTGTATCAATCAAAAGGGAGTAGTGACTCTGGACCTCGGAAGACTGGCAACGGGATATGGAATGGGAGCATTCTCCTATGTGGTGAGCCCCCTCAGGTTGATATATTATTTATTCAACATCTAGCTATATATATCCATGCTAATAATTAATAAGGTGATGGTAGGTACCAATATTTATAGCAGAAATTGCACCTAAAACCTTCCGAGGGGCTCTAACCACACTGAATCAGGTAAAGAAGATCTTTTGTGTCGTCGTCTCCCTTATTTTGTTAGGGAACTCTGAATCCAAGTTACCCTCTTGTGTTGCAGATTCTGATCTGCACTGGAGTGTCGGTTTCCTTCATTATAGGCACACTAGTGACGTGGAGGGTGTTAGCATTAATAGGTACGGAATCTATGTGCTCCCTAAGTAGTAAGTAGTAGGACTCCATGTGATGTAATAATTGTGCAATCAATGTGACTTCAGGAATCATCCCATGCGCTGCATCCTTTCTTGGCCTCTTTTTAATCCCTGAGTCTCCAAGATGGCTGGTAAGAAGTCACCGTAAAATAAAAGGCACGCACATGCATCTTTTCTTGTGAAATTTAGTCGTATATGCATGTGTTCTCATAGGCAAAGATGGGGCGTGATGCGGAGTTTGAAGTTGCACTGAGGAAGCTCCGTGGGGAGAAGGCTGATATTTCGCAGGAGGCAGCAGAGATTCAGGTTTTGGAATCTTCATTCTTGTCTTCTTGACACAATCTCATCATAATTTGATGAAATAATTAAAATAAAAAAAGGCTCTGTTCTTGTAACAACACCCTTTCACCATATATAATCTCAATGATTCTTGACAGGAATATATCGAAACTTTGGAAAGGCTACCGAAAGCTAAGATGCTGGATTTGTTTCAGAGGAGATACATACGCTCTGTTCTTGTAACACACTCACGCTTTCTTTCACCATAATTTAAAATATCAAATCTTAATTATTTGGCCACGATTTCAAATCACCAATTTGCATGCTTTGTTGGAGCAGATAGCATTCGGGTTGATGGTGTTTCAGCAGTTTGGAGGAATCAACGGAATATGTTTTTACACGAGCTCGATATTTGAGCAAGCAGGTAATAATATTAATACATAGAGATTCTTGATTTATATATTAATTAACTTGTATCATCTAATCAGCCATATATACATATATCTTTTGTGTTGTCAGGTTTCCCCACAAGACTTGGGATGATAATATATGCTGTGCTTCAGGTTCCCCAACCTTATTATTTATCTACTAATTTATAGTATACAAAAGGATTCTTACTCTCTTTTTCAAATTTGTCCGCAAACCAAACCAGGTGGTAATCACTGCGCTTAATGCACCAATAGTTGACAGAGCCGGAAGAAAGCCGTTGCTACTGGTATATATATATTTTAAAAAAAAGAGCTTTCAAAAGATTTTGGCAGAGAGGATCATAACATAACATAACTAACTCGAATGACTTGTGGCAGGTTTCTGCGACAGGTTTAGTGGTAGGTTGTTTGATCACAGCAGTCTCTTTCTATCTCAAGGTTCACAACTTGGCACAGGAAGCAGTCCCGGTCCTGGCTGTTGTTGGTATTATGGTAAGTGATATTTTCAGCAACACAAAGTGATTTGTTAATTAGCAAGCACCAAAAGTAAATGGTGGGGTGGGGTAAGAACAGGTGTACATAGGATCGTTCTCAGCAGGAATGGGAGCAATGCCGTGGGTGGTCATGTCTGAGGTAATTAAATGTTGTCATCCCTGAGAGGGACTTTATACATTACTTCTTACTTGATATATATATCAGATATTTAATAAACCAATTCCGACTGTTGCAGATATTTCCCATAAACATAAAAGGAGTAGCAGGAGGCATGGCGACGCTGGTGAACTGGTTTGGAGCGTGGGCCGTTTCTTACACTTTCAACTTCCTCATGTCCTGGAGCTCTTACGGTACGGTAACTCTCTCTCAAATCATATTTACTTTAATCTCAGATTTCCCTGCCAATCCTTAAACAATGAAAACAATATATGTTGCTGCAGGAACTTTCATCATTTACGCTGCCATTAACGCCCTGGCCATCGTCTTCGTCATTGTCATCGTGCCTGAAACGAAAGGGAAGACACTGGAGCAGATCCAAGCTGTGGTCAATCCATAGTCCACATGATGTTATTTTTACTAGGTGTTCTCTTATCTATTAACAATTGGGACCTAAAGTAGCAATCTTGAACCTCTTTGCTTTTTAATGAATTGTTATCAATCGCTCTCTCTCTCTCTCTCTCTCTCTCTCTCTCTCTCTCTCTCTCTCGCTTTCTATTAATTGTCTTATTGATACGCACTTTCGAGTTCAAAAGGCGGATCCTTAGATTTTGGTGTTTTCCATAGTTCCTATATCCTCTGTAACTGTAATCTTTCATTGCAAGAGTCTTCTCGATCGTTGCTAACAAAAGAGAGAATGTATATTCAAAGAGAATGTAACCATACCTTCTTATTACCTCTGCCGCCTCTGAGAAGACTCTTCAAGAGTACTCGTATATACATTCTCTCTATATTATTGCTTTCCTATAGTTGTAGTATCAGATCAGATGTGGAGAGATTTATTTTTCATCTTTATTGTCTCCAGTATTCAGTCATCCATTACTCGGTGTAGTTAATTACAAGTACAACATGGTTTGAGATTTATTTACACGATCGATAAAAATGGTTATATCTATTTTGCCTCTACAAATAAAGGACATTTATCTATAAAATCATGTTACAGTTGTGTAGCCTGCGAATGAAGTTAACTTAGCTCGAGGCCGTATAGAAACTCGAGTCACAGTTATGGCAAATCAAGGACTTAGCTTCAAAGTCATATCTTATCGACTCACCAACTTGGACCATTTCTTCTTCCATTTCCGTCAATTTATTAAAGAAAGTTAATCTTCATTACTGAGAAACTAAAAAATGATAAAAGTAAGGAAGAGTTTTTTATTCACTCATGCATACAATAATACGTATCGGTTAAACAAGCCAACATTACTATAAGGCGTGAACAATCTCTTAGACTATATATATACTACAAAATGTTTACATTACAATTTACACGTACGTTTTTTTTTTTGGAATGCTTATTAACACAATTTGAGATCCGTGTATCATAGCGTGAACAATCTCTTAAAAATAAACCTTTTACAAGCCAACATTACTATAAGGCGTGAACAATCTCTTAGACTATATATATACTACAAAATGTTTACATCAGTGGCATGACATACTGATGTTACTTGATGGGCAAGCACTGGACAAGACCACACGATTCATAGTCAAATATGCTTTTCAGGCCACGACTCACTCCATTTGGATGGAGAGAAACACCCGCCGACATGGTGAGCAGCCTTCTACAGAGGATCAGCTAGTGAAGATGATAGACAAAACTATCCGCAACCGGTTAAGTACACTTAAAGATGAAGGTGATCCCAGCATTCAAGTCTGGTTTGCTGCTCGTTTCTACTAATTAGAGTTTTTTCAGTTTCTGATCTCTAAACACAATATCTAAACTGGTTTAAAAAGCTTTGTAAAAGGTTTATTTTTCTTTTGAATATAATTTAACATTAAATTCAAAAAAAAAAAAATAAACAAGCCAACATTAAAACAGACCAAAAGAATGTAAAAAAAAAAAATAGCTAGGCGAAAGTAAATCAGACTTCATGGTCCAGCACAGAGACATCCGCAGCTATGATACACGGATCTCAAATTGTGTTAATAAGCATTCCAAAAAAAAAAACGTACGTGTAAATTGTAATGTAAACATTTTGTAGTATATATATAGTCTAAGAGATTGTTCACGCCTTATAGTAATGCGTCCTCCACGAGGCCTTTGTGAGAGACGAGTTATTATTATACATAGTCGTTGAAACTCTCTGCTGTTTGGGTCTAATCGGTCGTTGCTCGTCGACGTTGATCGATCTAGCTTTGACAACATCGACTTTCACTATGTGATGGTCCGAGGTTCCTTTTGAAGACAACACCGAATATGACCCTGGCACGAACTGGTACGGTGAGTCCGAGGAAGCAAGTATGTAGTCAACGCGTGTCCCGTACTTGCATGTCCCTTGTACACCTGTCATCGGTGATTAAGACTCTAATTAAATATTAACCAAGATAAGAAACTAACAGCGCAGTTGTTTGACGGCACGCTCACTAACTTTGGCCTTTGGCGACCACAACCACAGATTCGCATTCTCCAGCAAAGTCCTTAGCGTCAGTGTATTCTTTGCTCTTTAAGAATCTCATCACTTGCGCTTTTGGTATCGGCTTACCCATCTCTTCGTAGTACTATATATTAGATTGATTAATTGAAATTAAACGAACGAACAGCTTAAAAATATTATACTAGATGCATAATATATATTGCTAATGTTAATGTATACAACAAATACATATATACCTTGACGATGTCGGTCCATCTCTCAGGGGAGTAATCGGATTCGTCGAGAGAATTGAGAGCACCAGCGAGTATGTGAGGTACGTTGGTAGATCGGATGATAGCATCGACTTGCTTCATTCTCCACTTCTCGTCCAAGTGATCAAGATGAGTACAGTGAAATTCCACTTCCCCGCTCCCCGGAACATCTATGGTCGCCTTCAACACGTTCCTATAATCAAAATATCAATCAATGTAACCCTAATTAACAATATAATTATCAATTAAGGGGCAACAAAATCGAACGCGTATGCACTAGCTAAGCTAGGTATCTTTCTTACAAGAAAAACAAAATTTATACTAACTAACACGCAAATAATACTACCACCTTTTTCTCTGTCTGCCACCATTTTGATTAAAATTATATAAAAGACATTTATTTATTGTGAATAAGTGAATTTGGTAGAAAAAGAAAAAAAATTGCCTAGAAAATATGTCACAGGAGCCCCGGCCATGAGATATCTTTATACTAAAAATAACAATAATAAAAATTCAGACAAAAGTATATGTATTGACATTCGAAGCTGTCCCTAAGAATATACAGCTGTTATGAGAGTCAATTCACAGAGAAAAAATAAAAACTGAGTGTGCATTGTTTATACGTGTTTGTGCATATGTGTTTGTAATGTATTTGATACTCTCACGAGACGACCATGACTACTAGGTTCTTATTGGTACAAAAGTCGCCGCACATCATAATCCATTTATAATATTAATTTTAGATAAAAGAAAGATTTGGACTGAACCAACAATATTTCTATCTATCCTTAATCTAATTACTACTAGCTTCTTATTAGGAGGTAAGTTAACTAATACTACGTACGTAGTAACAAGTTATTTAATCTTTGACTCAATTTAAAAAAAAAAGTTACAAAAGAGAAACAGAGGAGCTAGCTAGTCTTTTTTTTTGTTTTATTTGCTTTAGATGATAAAGAAGAGAGGAGTTAGTTATTAATATGTTATATGTATACAAACCTGAAATCAGTGTCGTCGAAGATTCTTAGAACATTGGAGTTTTTGATGGGCCACTTGGAGAGAATGGCGTTGCCGTACTCGGGCGCCCAGCTCTCGGCGAAGACGTAATTCATCCCCAGCGCGGCGGCGAGATCCGAGAGTGGTCGCATTTGGTCAGCCTCGTCGGCCTTGACGTCTTGCAGAGCCAGCACGTCTGCGTCTAACTCCCTCAGCACTTCCAGAGCCGTTCTGGTGCTCCTGAGACCGATCTCTCCGGAGAAAGAGAGAGAAGAGGCCCTGAGGGGAGAGTGCTGAGGATCCTCCCGGAAGCTGAGCTGGCGGCTGATCTCGTTGTCGGGGAGATTGATGGAGACCCTCCTTAGCCTGGATTTGGCAAACCTCAGTTGTTGTTGTTTTCTGGAGTCATGATGAGAATTAGGGGAGGAGGCGGGGCTCATGGGCTTGAGTATGCTCTTTGGACGGTCAACGGATGACTTGGAGCGGAGTGGCAGCAAACCCGTGTTGTTGGGAACGGCGGGAGCCATGGAGAACATAGCAGCGTTGAAGGTGGCCACTGTGATGGCTTTCTCC
Organism: Camelina hispida; assembly: GCA_023657505.1. NCBI lineage: Eukaryota > Viridiplantae > Streptophyta > Magnoliopsida > Brassicales > Brassicaceae > Camelina > Camelina hispida. Next base: position 63,263 of record CP094634.1, on the reverse strand, counting down.
GGGTTTGGGTGGATGGCGGCTGCGGATGAAAACACATGATGATGATGATGATGATGATGATGATGGCGGCTTTCAGGGGAACCAAGTGTGGAGCCATCACGAGAGCGGTGGTGGTTGACGGAGATTCTGGCTTTCCGGAGTCGACGCCGGAGGAAACTAATGAGTTTCAACATGATATCAGCTGCTAGCCAGAAAAGGGCGATCGCATTTAAGTTTATATATTGTCTAAAAATAGTGAGATCGAGTACATACTTTAAGAGAATGAGAAAGAGAGAGAGAGAGAGAGAGAGAGATATGTAATTAATTATCTACTAGTATTCTTCTTCTTATTCTTTTTCTGTTTTTTTTTTGGTGGTTTTATTCAGAAATGAGATATAGAGAAATTTTTGGAATCATATGATTACACACAAGGTAAGGAGGAGCTTATCGACGCTTTGAGAGATTTTTAGAGCGTCCTATAAAAAAGAGGCAAGCTTCTTCTTCTTGGTAATTGGTCTTGGCTTACGTACGTGGCTTATCAGCTCATCGTTTATTTTTTCAAGATTTTAAAATACTTTTTACGAACTAATTGAGAAGTTTGTATACACATACAATTATGGACGTGAAAAGGACGATAAGGGAGCATTTTTTTAAATAGAAATAATTAACGGAAAAGGAAACAACTAACAACTCCCAGAAATTAAATTGAAATGGATTTCTCTTGCAGATAAATAATATATTAGGTTAGGTTGTTTTGTACTTCAAAATAATGCATGGTATGCTATACAGCAGAGCTTTGGGGCCCGGCCTATTTTGACATGGAGGACCTCCTCATTCATAAATCATAATACAATTTTCTTTCTTTTTTTGGTATTGATTTCAAGCATATGTGATGTGGACCAACTGCTCTGTAATTTAAAATTGGAGTAATATGTAGTATATCTATTAAATTAGGAATTGATATCATAATCATCAGTTTTAGTTTTTTTTGAAAGAAACAAAAAAGGTCAAAAAGAAAAGAACAAAGGATTTGGAATAGAGAGAGAGAGAGCGTTGTTGTGAGTTAGGTGAAGTGTTTTATTGGTATACTAAGGGACAAATTCTAATAGCCGATCATGAACTTCTAATAGTTTGGATTTGAATTGTTTTTCAGTATAGGATTTGATATTATTTGTGCTAATAGTTGTTCTTGTGTCATAGGGATTTTTTAGGTGGTTTAAGAGATAATTTCACACCAAGTTGTGGTGTGTTATCTATCTCGTTGTGGTAGGAAAATGCAATGTTTCTCGGATTAAGTAGCGGTGGATCCGCTAGTGATTCAGAGTTTTACTTGATCGACTCATTGCATTTGGTCCAATTTTTTAGAGGGGAATGTTAAGTACGTTTGATTTGGATGTATTATCTTGGTTAATGAACAATTGATGCTGAGCCAAAAAAAAAAAAAAAAGAGGGTGATGATATATAGGGGAGGGGGTCTAAACGTCTTAGTAAATCTCATCTTAGTTGTGGGATAGGAATTGTTTGGAATAACTGCCTCCGTTCCATAATATAAGATGTTTAGAGAAGTATTTTTGTTTTATAATATAAGATGTTTCAAATTTTCTATGCAACTTTTAGATTAATTTTATATTTTATTCAGTTGTTTATGATTGGTTAAACTTTTTAAAAGTAATTATTTCTTAATAAGCATGTTTTAACTTAAAACATCATATATTTTGAACATCTTAAGTAAATAGTAAATCTCATCTTAGCTGTGGGATAGGAATTGTTTGGAATAACTGCTTCCGTTCCATAATATAAGATGTTTAGAGAAGTATTTTTGTTTTATAATATAAGATGTTTATATTAACTAGGTTTAAACCCACGCTACGTGTGGGTTTATTTGATATATTTTGATGAAAATTATACTCACTCCGTTACAAAATATAAGATGTTTTAGATCTTCTCTAAAACATCAAAAACATCTTATATTATAAAATATCTTATATCATATGATTGATGACGGTCATAAAAATGAGTTGTGTTATAAAATCAAATCAGGTAAAAAAATCATGAATTTAACTCGACGTGTAGGCGAGACAGATCAAACTGGTGACCTCACATATCCTAAACCATTTAGAAAAACGAAATAATTTTATCAAGGTCTTGCGACGTCAATCATTTTTCTTAGACTTAAAAATAAAAAACTTATTGCAAGAATATCAAATCATATTTCTTTTGTTTCTCTAAATTTTAGTTTTACTTTTTTCTAAATTTTTTTAATAATATAGATTACTACTATATTTCCAAAAATGTTAATTAGTGAAATATCTAATTCTTATTGATTGTTTTAAATCCTATATAGACACCTTTATGAGTTTATAGCTTCAACTTTTTATTAGTATAGATACAATATTTTAAAATTTCTATGAAAGTTAAGTAATTGTAGTATTTTAAAACATTATAATATTTTAATATTTGAACCTTTTAAAAGTTTAAAAACCTTTTAAAAGCTAAGAAAATTTTAAAATTTAACAATTATAATATTTTGAAACCTTTTAAAAGGTAAGACGGTTAGAAGTTTCAAATTTTATAACATTTTTAACTTTTAAAATGTTTCGAAATATAATATTTGAACCTTTTAAAAAGTTTAATATTTACAATGTTTTAAACTATTAAAATTTAAAAATTATAATATTTAAAAAAAAAAAAAAAAGTTAAGAACTTTTAAAATTTTCAATATTATAATATATGAGGCCTGATGATCCATTACATTGTATGAAAAAAAACTATCGGGCCTATCTGACCTGCGTTCTCCAATCCTGATGGGTAGTTCACTTTGCTAATACAAAAAAAAAAAAAAAAAAAAAAAAATGTATGAGATGAATTAAGAAAAAACCCAAAGAGTATAAAATAAAAACAAAACAGCGACAAGTTAAAAGTGGTGGGACGAGTCGGGAAAAAATGAGTAAGTAAAACAATCACACGCGCTCGAGAATTGAAAATATTAAAACGGACCAAAAAGTAGACATTTCGTGTGGACTATACATTAGCCATTTTGACAACACGCTCCTAACGCGCGTAAGTTGCGCGTGGTCAATACATTGGATTCTTGCGCCGGTGGTCTACAAAATTAATTAATTAATAATTCTGCTTCTTTTTTTTTGACAACTAATAATAATTCGAATAATAATTCTGCTTCGAAGAATAAAGTTTACTAAGTAACAATTTGCACTGAATAAATTTAAAGAAAATTATTATATGTAAAAATTATTATTATATAATCAATATCTGTTTGTGTCAAACATAGTATGTAACTAAAGTTTTTTATTTATTTATCCAAAGCTGTGTTTTTCGTATAAAATATATGTTTCACCCGTGAAACTTTTAAATATGGAAGAGGTTTTATGGTAGAGAAAATATTGATAAAATGTTACTATTTATTGCAACATGTCTTTTGTGTGATTTAAAAATTAAATGCATATATCTTATGTTTTATTTTGTAATCATAACAATTTTACATGTTTCTTATGTAACCATAATAATATCTACTAAATTACTCGGTAGTTTAATTATTTAATTTTATTATATGTTAGCAACAATCAGATTCTAAACTAATTATTTTGAAGATAACTTAATTTATTGGTTTAATATTTTTGATTAGGCTATTTTTTTTTTTGAGTTAGTCGGTTTGTTTATATTTTCTATAAATGACGGATTATTACCAGAAAATCCGTTATGAAAAAAGTAATGAAACTCTAAAATTAACGTATTCATATAAGAATACATTTCACCCGTGAAATATGTGAATGTGGTAAATAAAAAATATTTATAAAATGTTACAATTTATGGTAATTTATAATTTTTGTTTTAAATATTAATTTTATTTTTATGGTTTATCAAAGTAACTATAACCATTTTCATAATCTAATAATCACTAATTTTAAATATATTTTGATTTTGTTAGGTACTAAGTTTATTTATAATAATAATGGTTATTGTCTCATTCCTTTTTAATAGCACATAAATGAATATACAATTAGAACATATATTCCTATTCAGTTATTAATATTTCCATTTTTAATGAATAATAACACTAAATGTTGAGATCAATTAGTTTACATATTTAGAAATATATAAATAATCACAAATCATGAAATCCCCTAATTTGTTGTCATTTTTATATTTATTTATGAATATATATAAATCTATATTTGTTGGGAATTAAGTTCTTGTAATGAGTTGGAGATAATTCAGGGATAATATCCTTCTTATTATATTCAATTATAATAACTATTAAAAGCTTTTTATTTAAATAATTATGGTAATAATACAACATAAAAATAATATATTGTTTTTATGATTTTGTTAATAAGTTATATGTTTTTATTTTTATTAACTTTATATTAATTGATATGTTTTATAGCCTTTTTAGAATATTTTACTTATATTGATTTTAAGAAATCAATATATTATATAACTTTGACTTGTATATTTGTAAGTAAATTTTAGTGAAATTTTGCCTTAAAATAGTATGTAATTATTAATGAGTTTTAATATGTGACATTTAAAGTTATGTGAGAAATGAAGACATATCTAATTATTATTTAGTTTATAGTTTTTTTTTGGAAAATATAATTACAAAATTACATAAATAAATTGTTTTCTTTCAAGTTTGTTTTTCCTAATTACAATGGTTAGTATCGAAGGTGGGTTTACACAAGTTTGTTTTTCTTAATTACAATGGCAGTCATTTGTAATCAAGTAGATTATTTGAGGGTTAATTTATAGAATGTGCACTGAGCTCTATAATGCTGACACCTCAGCTTTTTAGCCAAAATGTTCCTTTATTAATATATAGGCGATGCGACGATAACTATTCCTTATTTTTATTTTACTACAAGTATCCCAAATTCCCAACCAAAGCTTTTGGAACATGATATTAGACTATCTCCAATGTATATCTCTATTTTTTTTCTTTAAATTAGAGTAACTCAAAAATAGAGTATTGTTTTCCTCCAATGTATTACTCTATTTTCAACTCTAAAATAGAGTTAATGTACAAAAATAGAGGTGAAAATAGAGTTGCTCTATATTTAGAGCAATCTTATCATTTTCTCTATTTTAGAGTAAACTATAGAGTATGATTGGAGCAAATGTTACTCTACAGTAGAGTTTTGATTCTAAAATAGAGTGGGGTTGGAGATGCCCTTATAAACCTAAATAAATCTCTTCTCCACATGTTCAAAGTTGTAGAACACCACTAGAAATTTTAACTTTTAAGGTATCAATGTCAAGCAGAAAACTTTGAAATTAATCAACATATCTGATAAATCTCCTTATAATAAAAAAATACTCATTCATATTAATACTTCTACATAATGTAAATTATAAATTATCAATTTCATTGTCTGATATTATTTCTACTAGGACTCAGATCCTCCCCATCCCCCCCCCCGGCGATGTCGCGGGGGAAGTATTTTAGAAAAAAATAAATAAAAATTTAAAATTTAAAATTATACATTATGAAATCATTTGAATCTAATAAAATAGTTTGAATACATAAACATTAAACATAAATTGTTACTAAAAACACAATCATCAAAATTAAAACTTATAACAAAAAATATTATACATAATAGACGCAACTTTACAAAAAAATATTGTTTAAAGTATTATAAATATAAGGTTTTTTTATGAAGAATTATGGTAAAGCTACAATTAAAAAAATTAGTATGACAAAGTGATCCTAATTGAGAATATTGAACTAATGGTTGTAATAAGTAAATACAATTTTCTATTAAATAATTATAATTAAAAACAAAATAATATAAATTTTAAACATTAAAACAGATTTTAACGAAAAGTTACGATAAATAGATGCAACGCAACTATAAATTCTATATTAACTTCATTAAATTTCTATATAGCTATAGTTATTTCTAAATGTTTAGTTAGATTATAGAATAACGTTGAATATTAGATATTAATATTCAAATTATTTAGATTAAACATAAAATGGGAAATTTGTTTCAACGAACAATGGTTTGTTAGTTATTGATGAAAAGTAAATATATAGAAAGTTCAAAAGACATGACTATTTAAATAGACACATCTATTAGAACGAAAATTTGTGATGAAAAAATATGAATAAAATTTAGTGAAAAGATACAACTCTAAAATGAACAGATACAACTGTTTGAGTTTTTAAAAAAAGGAATAAAAACAATTTTCTGACAAAAAAATACTAAGCAAAGTCGCAACTGTTGTTCGTATTTATTCAGATTGTTACTCTTATTTTAAATATTAAACTATTTTTTTAACAAAATGTTACTGTAAAAATAAATTTTAGTTGTAGTTAAAATATTTATAACATAGTTAATTTATAACCTTTTGTTGGGCAGTCATCAACTCATCATCGTCGCTCATTGTTGTTATTAAAAATGTATTTCTTCGTTGATCAACCAAAAATAGAATTTGGATCACAAAGGCCTGATGATCCATTACATTGCATGAAAAAATCTACCGATCGGGCCTATCTGACCTGCGTTCTCCAATCCTCCGATCGGGCCTATCTGAACTGCGTTCTCCAATCCTGATGGGTATAGTCCACTTTGCTAATAAAATAAAAAAATATACAGTGTTGGATGAATTAAGAAAAAACCCAAAGAGTATAAAATAAAAACAAAACAGCGACAAGTTAAAAGTGGTGGGACGAGTCGGGAAAAAATGAGTAAGTAAAACCATCACACGCGCTCGAGAATTGAAAATATTAAAACGGACCAAAAAGTAGACATTTCGTGTGGACTATACATTAGCCATTTTGACAACACGCTCTTAACGCGCGTTAGTTGCGCGTGGTCAATACATTGGATTCTTGCGCCGGTGGTCTACAAAATTAATTAATTAATAATTCTACTACTTTGTTTTTACAACTAATAATAATTCTGCACTAGACACAATTATTAAACCGAAAAATTAAAAAATATAAATAAAATATAGTGAAAAGACACAACTTTAGAATGGACTATACCACTTTTTCGTAGCACTTTTTCATAATTTTTTTCTTAATTCAAACTATTATATCTGTCCATTCTAAAGTTGTGTCTGCACTTTATTTCACCTAATAACCCATATAAACTACTTTTAAAATACATCTTTATTACCATATTAAGAAGTCAAATTTAAGAAATCACTATATAATCCATCTAACTCTTGAAAAAAAACTCTAGTTATTTTCATGAAATTATTATATTTAAAATTAACTAAAACTTGTAAATTAGATTCATTATTCCAAAAATATTTTGTTAAATCAAGAATTGAAGGAATATTTTTACTTTTAAAATAATGAATGCCAGAGAATAATTTAGAAATGTGTAAATACTGTTGATATTAAAATTCTATATTATTTTGTGTCATGGCAAAAAATGAAAACAGTTTAAAAAGACAAATATATCTAGATTTCAAAAGATACAAATATTCAAATAAACATAACTCTACAATGAACAGTTGCAACTTTACAAAAAAAACTCGTTATAACGAACAATCGCAACTTTTTGTAAAACATACAATTTAATTTTTCTACAGATTTTTTTAAAAAAATATCCAAAAGGTAAGGTTGAAGAAAACACAACTTTTGGTGGTATTTATTCGTATTGCTATTATATATAGACATTAAAGTTTTATATTTAAAATTAACTAAAAGTTTTCCTGCTCATTCGTTGTTGGAAGCATATTAATCTTTATTTATATTGGTTCTGAACTATTGTCTAAAAAGTTTCTAGCCGATGTGGGACGTTGTACATAGTTCTTTTATTTCCATAAATTTAAAATTCTGGAAATTTAGAAAATGTTAATGAATGAAATGTCATATCCTGATAGGTTGCTTAAAATAATTATTAATATAGAAAATTCTGTAAATTTTTAAAAATGTTAATGAATGATATGTCAAATCCCGATTGATTGTTTTAAATCCTATGTGGACAGCTTTAGGAGCTTATAGCTCATACTTTTATTTAGTATAGACTAGGTTTTGAACCCATGCTACGGGTGGGTTTATTTAATATATTTTAGTAAAAATTATATAAGATAGATAATGACAGTTATGAAATATTATCTTATTAAATCTTCAAATTACTATTAAGACAAATTTTTTATTTCAAATACAAAATTTTAAAAACTATAAAATCAGTTGTGTTAAAAATTCAAATCGGATAAAAAAAAGAATCATGAATTTTTACTTAAAGGTAACACTTTTTTCTTCTTCTTTTTCGTCAGCTTCTACATATTCTTACGCTGGATAATCATTCAAAACCTCTTTTTAGACTACCATATAACTTGTTAGCCAATCAAACTCCACAACCAAAATCATTGCCTTTTTTCTCATTAAATTTGTGAAATTCATGAAAACCAACATAGTCACATATTCACTCAATTATTGATAATTTCATGGTATACTTACTTGGTTTTAGATTAACACTTATTGAAACTTCTCAAACCAAAATCGTTAATACTACAAAACTGTAAATTACTTGGAAATAAAGTAATATGAACAAATGTATAGCTAATAAAACATGTGTGTTTATCGTCGATCTTTCTTCTTTATACCCCAAAATTTGACTCATACATCAAATCAAGATCTTGCGATATCAATCCTTCTTCTTTAGACCCAAAAATAAAAAATTGCTGAAAGAATATCTACTTATCTATAAAATCATACACAAAAATATGTTTTACACTCATAAGAAATAAAAAGCACAAACGTTGATAAATAATATATTCTTAAGATATTTGAAAATCGAATGTATAATATTTAATAATACTTAAACTTTTAAAATTTTTATAATATTTTAAACTTTCTATGGAGTTTTTATAATTTTTTTAAAAATTCTATTAAGTTTAAATATTTATAATATTTGAACCTTTTTAAGAATTTTATAATTATAATATTTTTAACCTTTAAACTACATTTAAAGTTTGAATATTGTCAATACTTTTAAACTTTTTAAAATATTATAATATTATAAAAAAATTTAGAAGTTTTAATTTGCTAAAATCTAAACTAATTATAAAGTTATATAGATAAACTTTTAAAAAGTTTTAATTTTCTCAAATAAAAAACGGGATTAACCCAAATAAAACTTTTAAATTTGGACACCTGATAAATCAAGCTTCATGCTCATTTGTAGTTGGAAGCATATTAGTCTTATATATAATGGTTTTCAGCTAGTGTCTACAATTTTCTAGCCGGCATGGGATGTTGTACATATACATTTATATATATTTTAATAGAATTGTTTTTAGTAATTTTTCAAAAATATGTTAAATATTGAGATGTCTAATACCGATTGGTCGTTTAAAAAATCTGAATATACACAATTCTTAAAATTTTAAAAATGTTAAATAATGAAAATGAACTGGCTAATCCATATTGGATGTTAATAATATAGAAAGTTTTGTAAACTATAAATATGTTAAATAATGAAGTGGCTAATCCCTACTGGATGTTTAAAATCCTTTGTGGATAGCCTTAGAAGCTTATAGCTCCTACTTTTATTTAGTATAATTTTATATTTTATTTTATTCAGTTGTTTATGATTGGTTAAACTTTTTAAAAGTAACTAAATATGTCAATTTCCATATGTTAATTTAGAAGATTATATAGTTCTAACTTTGAATTTGATGCCATTTGATGTTTTAAGAAGTAAAAAAGGCTTGTAAATTTGGTATTTTGTTATTTAGAATTGTCCTTTTCTTTTTCATGAATTCAATTTGGTTTGATAACTTGGTTTTTTTTTTTTATGATTACAATCATTTTTTCTGAATTTGGATTCATTTCATTTTTTTTCAATTCGGATTGATTTTGGCCTCTTTTACTTTGGTTTGGATTAAAAAATTACAAATCCGATCCGAACCCAAAATATAATTTGAGGATTTGGGTGAAATCCGAAAATACATAAACCTGATGGGTGTTTACCCGAACCCGACCCGAAATCTAAAAATATCCGACTTTTTATGCAACTTTTATGATGTTTAATAGAAAGTTAAATAAATGATGTTTAAAATATCCTAAATCTAAATAGTTAAATAGATGATGTTTCCAACTTTTAGATTAATTTTATATTTTATTTTATTCAGTTGTTTATGATTGGTTAAACTTTTTAAAACTAACTATTTCTTTAATATATTTAGAGGATGATTTGAGTCTATATTATACACTAATAAAGTGTGTCTCAATAGCAAAAAGTAAAAGTGCTATTAATTTTGTAAAAGTGTGTTTAAGAGTTAAATTCTCTAATAAATTCTCTTTTTATTAGTCATAACTACATGAATCGCTCTTACAATACAACAATCAACTAAAAGATGATGAGAAGAAGAAGAAACAAAAAATCCCTCAGAACCATTCTCTCAGTATGTACAAATATAACAAAGTGTTTCTATACTGTTAGAGACTTGTTGGACCTAAGCATCGTAGTCTAGCTTTGTATACTCAAGCAGCATGTGCGGGGATCTATATATCTTCACAAGCGTCCAGTATAGAACTTCTTCTACTCCAAGCTCACCCTCTGCTCTTGCCGCATATAAATCCTCGCATATGGCTATTAATCTACAATCAACAGTGAGTGGTCTTAATCTCTTAGAGATTGAGAGTATCATTGAAAAGCAAAACTCCTGAACAAATGTTTACAGATGTTACCTGTCACACGAAGGCAAGTTCTCGTAAGGTATTCTCATACGCAGGTCAGAGCATTGAAGCCTGATGAATCGCCCGACGGCTAGTACAAATGTTATATAGAGTCCCCATATACTGAATTTGCTGAGGGTGTCACCCAGAAAGCCCTCTGCAATTATTTCCGCTATTGTTAATAAAACATGAGTCTTGAACAAACAATTGAAATAGAAGAGATAACTTACGTGGGGGTGTTTCCTCAGACATTATGATAGCAACTGGTCCATCCATACCCTCGCAAGCGCTGATATTTTCAGAAGCTTTAAGATTATGGAATGACCACCACCACTTGAAATCTGCATGGTTCATGAGTATGTCTGCACTCACTTCATCCTTCTGTAGCAACAACATTACAATATTGGAAGTATAAGCTAATACAGGAAACATTATCTGGTATATAATTCTTGGCTTGTGCAGACAAGATTTACCTGATCCTCGAAAGACCTCACATCGCCAGAACCGGTAACACGGAAGAACTTTGGGTACAAATTATGCACTCTAAATCCATCCATTGATCCGTTGAGAACCATTTGTATATCAGAGCGTTTTGGAAGGTCCAGAGGGTCGACACTTCTTTCATATTTTACAGTTTCTTTGCCTTTGGGTCGGTCTCTGTTAAGAACCCATGAAAAGGTGATGTCCATATCTGTGTCCCAGTCAAGGGACTGAATAAATCTGGTCACAACTGTGTCAGGGACAAGCCATAAAACACTTGCATCAGCTTGGCAGCATATCAGCTGGATGTCATTTTTGTTGTATGTTGGCAAGAAGCTTTGGGATCCGAGATCTAGCCCGAGATCAATGTTATCCCCTGAGATTCTCTCGCATAAGGTTGTTTGGTACAAAGTAAGCTTTCCACCGACTGTTTTCAAATCAATCTGAACGCTCGCATCTTTTATAGGATTGGCAATGTTTGTTGGATTACCACTGCTATACATCTGGAAGGAGAAAGCCGTTACCAACAAACAAATGACTCACCAAATACTCAAGTTGTAAGCCATCACTGAGAATTGTTGGTTAAAGCCAGCACATAATTTTTCTTTTCCGATACATATAACTATATAAGCATCTAATCATCTATGCATCATGAGTACTATTCATCCCAAGAACGATAATTAAGACTCCAAATGAAAACACTTTACAAAAGCAGTGTGTAAGTTGTGTTGTAAGAAAACTCTTACCAGCATAGGAGCCCAGATAACACATAACAAGATGAAGAACAGACATATCCCGTTGCAGCATTTAGTCATTTTTGTTTGTTTCTCCCCATGTTTATGTGTTGCTCGATTTAAAACTGTATCACATTTGACAAGGTACAAACTCGCATTTACATCTTCCAACTGCAAAGGAACAGAACTTAAGCCCTTGGCAGTGTATTCAAACTAAACATGAATGATCCATGAACATAGCGAGGGTTCCAGAAACAAATGCATGGGATCAAACGACATACCTTGAGCCAGTCATACATTGTCAGTGATGTGGCTGTGCAAGACCAGTCAAGTACACATCTCAATTCATACAGGAAAGGAAGAGCACGGTAAAGTCTGTAACCATAGTAATTGATCCGTGAAACTTCACTTGTCAAAAACTGCCGATACAAGGTGCTTTTATGAGGTAGTCCATAGCGGATTTGTATGGCCTGGAGAGCTAGCGACATTGCTTTGGCAAGAAATATCAATCTGAGGGCCAAGCCAGCAGCGTGTTGCTGGGTAGGATATATGCTCCAAGCATACTCTGTAACTGCATACGTGAAGAGAATAAGACTGAAGAGATAGTATACCACTTTTCCAGTCGCAAATGAGCAAAGATAGATGACCCGATCAACAACAATTAGGAAGAAGATAACCTGCCATAAATGCGTTCATCGGGTTAGGGCACTGATACAAAACGGGTGTGAAGAGATTAAAAAAACTTGTAGGAATGGGATTACCATTAATATAATGACAAAGTCAAATGGGAACTGGTCTTCTAGCTGATATACATCAATAAACTCGCTTTTATTTTTTATGACTGATGAGTAGAAAATGGCAACCAGAAAGAAGACGATCAGATCAGCACCAAATATGTAGGCATAGAGGTCAGTTTCTCTCTTTCCTCCACCAATCACAGAGAGAATGGGGTAAGGAAATCCAGTTCCTTCAACAAGTCCACTATGTTGAGCTTTACGAATTTCTTTCGCCACATCAGAGGCTGGGGTAAGTGATTTGTACCATTCTGCAGAAGAACACCCATTCGTGGGAGAAGCATACTCAACCTCTAGAACAACTAAGGCCTCGTTTGGGGTCTCTGTACTCCTCTCTATACTTTGTATATGAACCCTGCTAGAGTAAGGGCAGAGATCAGGGTTTCCCTTCTCGCATCTCTCATTATGGACAAGCCTAAGCAACTGATTCATTCTACATTCGACTCTTTCAGGCTGAATTCCATCTTCAGGCCACATGTGAACATCCATTGTCACCTGAACAAAGTAAGGAGGGGATTCTGCTCCACGTGTCAGAGATATCCAATATCGGCAGATGCTTCTGATCACCAATTTCCCACTATCTCTTAGCTTCTTGAACACATCATAGATTCTCTCGCTCCAGCTAATTTTTGTAAGATCCTTCTGGCTACCACGGGCATTCCGGCGTGAAGTAAAATCTGCAGAAGGAACCCAATCACCATCCTTTACTGTTATAGCACTCTGTATGAGCGTAAAGATGTAAATAAGGAACAGAGGCAACGAGCTGACAACAAATGATGATTTGATTCTTTGCGTTGGAAATCCCAATTCATGAAGAAGAGGTGCATCAATGCTTAAACCACAGTGCTGGATTATAATCTGGTATAAATACTGGAGCAGGATATAAATTTCTGTGTACATTAGCATGATGACCCAGAAGATGTGAGTAGGACCAGTGTGAACGCAGAGGGCATATAGGAACAGTGCTGCTAGATAGACCATGGAGAGCAGACTGAAGTTCCACAGAAACGCAATAATGAAGCAGCAGTAGCAGACAATATCGTTATTGGACTGCATCCTAGACCAAATATGTCGAAGGATCCTTCCTATCTGAAAGCTAGTGCCATCACTACTCCTGTCAGACTGTAGAGATGTTGACCGTTCAAAAGGTGTGTGTTTTCTTTTCTGACTTTCCATCTCATCATACACCTCATCATCAACAGAGGACTGCTCATTTGTATCTGAATTTTCCGGTGAGATGTTTAAGAAATTCACTAGGTTATTTACTGCCTGATTTCCAATAAATTGTACCTGAGAAACACCATCACCGATGAGTTGCACCGCAGAAATCAACGGGTTCTCCTTTCCTTCAGACTTTTCCTTTCTTTCACGTTCCATAGACATCACATCAAGATCCTGTTGAACTTCAGTTATCTCACAAGGAGATGCTCCAAATGAACACTGTGGAGAATCTGGTGCTTCTGGAGTGGTACTCATAGGAAACTCATGAGCTTCAAAAGGATGATACAGTGAATCCTCGTCAATAAGCTGCTCTTCTTTCTTGTGGACCACTCCGTCAATCTCAGGACTGGCTGCGCCACTATCTGAAATAAGATACGGACTCTTTCTCCTTCTTAGACCTTCAGTGCGCGGAGAAGCAACTCCAAAATTAGAATCAGAATTCATTCTGTGAAGCTGTACCCGCAGGTTCAGCATTTCAGATTTCATCTTTTCCACCTGCAAATTCCGCTGCCGTTTTTTTTCCTCAGCCTCACGAATTTGTTGCAGTTGCTCGGTCTTCCGTGCTGCTTTCTTCTCTTGCTCCCGCACAATAGCACCGATTTGCTCTGCTTCAAGATACCGCGAGACATAATCAAACTCCTGGGAGGAAAACATGTAGGACTGAAGAGATACTAGCATAAATATGATGATCTCAACGAGAGCAGATCTTGCAGTGATTCGAAATCCATAGTCATACTTGTAAAATCCAATCACCTCGTATATATAATCAACTGTTTCACATTTTCCATCATTGAAGTTTCCAACAAAGGGAGATTGGTATGCGAGAGAAAAGATGATGAGAACAAAATTGTACACCCGCAAAAACCTGAATATTTTGTTTTTCTTCTTCAGTATTTCCAGTCGCATTCGGGCAAAAACAAGCGCAAATGCAAGATAACCCAGATGTAGAATGTCATACTCAAGAGTTCCTGTGATTAGAATCAGAATGAGTACAACATCCAGCAGATGGACGTAACAATAAAGCCTCAGGTAATCAAGCACAGTCCACATGCTCTTTGTCTCGAAGGAGAGATCTCTCCAGACAAATGAGTTCTTTCTTTGAGACTTCATCTGATGATATGTCGACGACTCTGAGAAACTGGATATGTGATCAGCCCGAAGTTTGAAACAGGCAAGCATGAATACCACGAAATAGCTAATAAGTGTCCGGGGGTCGTCAACTCTCAGCCCTGCAAAAAAAAAAAAAAAAGCTTCTCCAAATAGTACCTAATTCTTGGATCTGTAAAATAAAGAATTATTGCATAAAGAACACTAAGTGCTTTAATAAGTTTGAACGGTCATACCAAGCCAACACTCCCGGCAAAACTTAAAGTAGAGAGCTGCAATACTCCAGCAGTCATGGCAATGCACACTAGTTTCAATTGGGGCCTGATCTGAAGGCAAAAAGCTATTCCATGTGGCAACGTACTCAATTGCGAGAATTGATGCAAACAGAAAAACAACGACAGGCCATAGTTTCTGAATTAGGCGTCTTCTCAAGAGGACACATGCAGCAAGCAGTGCAATATATACCATGGAGATGGCATTCAGCAAAGCAAAACTCGCAAGAAGCAGTGCAATCATGTTTATCTCAAGGCCATAGAGATTAAACATATTCTCTATCCAAAATTTCAAGTAAATTTTCAACAGATTCTTCTGTGTTTCAAACCTCTCCTTCTTCAATGCAAGAATCCTCCTCCTATTCCACCTGTGACTCTCTTTGATGCTTCCCCAAAAGTGACCAAATGAAAATCTCCTAGTACTACCACTTTCAGATCCTCCAGTCTTGGGGTGCAAAAAATCAGCTGCCTGACTATCACGGGGAGAGAAGAAAGGCCATGAGTTACTCGTTGCCTCGCCTTGTTTCATTGATTTAGGAGCATGATCAGTCGAAGATGGATTTTCACCATTAGAACTGGAAACACTTGCAGTAGTGTCTTCTGCAGAGACAAATAGTGGACACGGCTCTTCATATTTTCCTTTGATGATATTTAAACCAGGTGTTCTTTCTAGCCAACGAAATACATTATACTGCAGAGTGCAGGCAGCAACGACCAGCACCTTGCCTCGTAGACCTGATTCTATACCCCAAAATCCAGGTTCATATACTCGAAGACCCAAGTAGAAAGACAACTCAGCATATTTTTGCCCAGGGAACATCTGAGCTTGCATGCCCCACAGTTGGAAAAGATACTCCGCAGACACCAAAAATCCAGTATAAATCAAAAATGATTTGGACGGTATTGAAGAAGACTTTGGGAAGGTTGTGCAGATGACAAGGCCGAGGAGATATACAAATCCAAACACACTAATCGGAGACAATGATGCATAAAACAATGCCGCGAACAAGATCTTCTGACCATGCCATACCAAAAATCTCTCAAAAAAACCAAAAACTCCAGGATGAAGCAAACGAGATTGACCTGGAATGTAGTGTCCACTCTGCCTCCTTTCATAGCTGTAAAGTTGCATCACGATCAACACAGCAAGAGATTCCCAGACATTATCCAGCAATGGTGCTTTGGAGTCGTAACCCAAATAAAAGTAGAGATCAATGAATCCAGATAACCAAAGCTGCAAGCTGACAAAGCTACTTAAGCAGTAGATAAACATAAACACCAAAACTGCGTATGCTTTCAAAGGGAACCACAAGCGTCTCTTAGTTTCTTCAAACAGTTGTCTTCCAGTAACCCAGAGCAAGAGAAGGAAAATATACCCAAATGATACATAATTGGGTTTGACCAGGTATACACTTATGAGAATAGTGATGAAAGCAATGTATGTTCCACATGATCGGTACATAGACAGAAACTTCTGCCCAATTGCACTCAGAAATGAAGCAATATGTCTCTCTGTAAAGAAAATAATAGTGATTCGTAAGCATGTGTGACTTAGATTTCACAGCTTGAAAAACTACTCCTAAAGCTATCACAATAAAATAATGGCGGTAAGATGAAAACTTTTACTACTTGATTCTTCGATTAACTGGAAAGTATTCCATGAAGTCGACACCTGCTACTGGATCCACTACTTGGTCAAGAAGATATGATTTCACAGTGCTAATAACATGAGGACCAGGACATAACACTGATATCTTTGATTAACGGTATAGAAACTGTATTTGAGGAAAACTAATTGGCATGCATGCAAAATACTTGAACAAATAGCTGACAATGAAAGCAAGGATTTGTAGTTGAAGTAAAAGCTAAGACGCATATAAGTCACTCGTTCAAATGTTAACTTCAAAGACCAGAAGGAAGTGCTATACCATAAGTAGTATTATCCAGGCTATAACTTGAAGATGGAGACGAATAGACGGACAAGAGGACTGATTTGTTGAGACCAGCTTTCAATATGCTAAATCCAATTGGAGGACTTGGTGTATGCCGTACAATTGCTGAGAAGGAAAATAGCACCTCAAAACCATGATTATGGATAGCACAGAAGCAAGCAAGCAAGGCTATCTCCAAGAAGTCCCAGGAGCTTTCAGACCTAAGTAGACCTACAAGAATTCATTCAGAGAATTTTAAACGAGAACGATTCCCCAGTCGCTTCTGATCCAAAATCACCTAGCAGCCAACTTTCGAAAGGAACCTGATGATACGTGAATTTATCCTATAACTTGAATAATACAGAAAAACACTAGCGTACCTAACTGAAATAGAATTTCCTTGCTCACAGAGCCTTTCTGCTTTAAGGAGTTCGACACCAGGTCGATCTCAAGAATGTACAAAAGTGCAAAATGAACTTCGCATAGTAGAATCAAGGACTTGCGTATCTTTCTGTTGATGTTATGGCTCAACAGATACATAAGGAAGAATATAACTGAAAAAATAAGTCCATTAAGATACACTATCATGAACAATATTTTTCGCAAACACCCAGAGACATGAAAAAGCAAATGGGAGGGGGATAAACATACCATACACAGCATGGAAAAACCCAGGTTTCATGGCAATGAGGAAAATCAGTGCAAGCATAATAGCCCGCGAGCATTTCCGCAATCCCCAAGCAATGGTGGCGACGACCAGTACCTTTGTTTCTTCATCAGCTGTGATTGATGATAACTCAGCCGTTAAGAACAGTTCTTAAATTGAATAAATAGCAGAAGACTGAAATTGCCACCTAAAAATAAGCACGAAATAAACTAATCTTGCCAGTCTTAAGCTTTCCACCTTCAAAATGGCACAGTACATAAATATTTTCCATGATTATTCTTTATCAAAAACATTTTGAAATATATTTTGGATAGTGTGGTAACTCTTAAATTGTCCTGGATGTTTCAGGTAACATGATGTAGAAAAGATGATAGGCTGATCGTGATAAACAAGTACTCCCCATTTTTCTTAGGTTCTGAAAGAACTGGAAGTTGGAAAACATCAGATAACTTGCTTTGCAGAACTGTATGTGAGACCATTACCTTCAGCGTAAGATCTATCATTGGAAGTTCTGGAGCTCTCTTCAGACAGGTACAGAAAAACAGAGTTGTTAACAAGATTACCCAACGCAACCAACATCCCCAAACCAAACTGTGCAAGCAAAAAGAATCCAGGTATAGTGTAATGCCAAAGTCCGACCATCTCCCAAATTTTCATGTCCTGTATATTTTATGACACCAGCTGTTAATTTCCATTTTAGTTCTTTTAAGGTAGCTAAAAAAATTGCACATAGAGAAGGTATTATTACCTTTCCAACCTTAGTGTTCAGAAAAGAAAATGCCACATTGAATATGTACGTACTGACAGCCCATAAGAGTATAAATACGAGAAGAAGGCCATTTAATCTGTGCAACCGGAACAATGACGGGAAGGCATAGATAATGTAGCCAACATATGCAAGGAGGCCAAAAGCACACAAGCTCGCAAAGTGAAAACTCCAGAACGAAAGAGCAAATAGGGAGACCTGGAAATCATGAACGCAAATAAAAAACAGAGTGTGAGTTTCTGACACAATACGTTGCTTTAGCTGATACATACACTTTGATACCAGAAATACAAATATATACCGGAAAACCATATGTGAAGAAATTAATACTGAAAGTCTTGAACACAGCTCCCCTCAGTAAAACATTGGTGTGCCTTACACCGGCCCTGAAAATTTGGAAGAAATTAACACATTAAGTTGAGTGTGGCTACTACACATCTAAAATGACTAATCTTGTAAAGCCCAGCCAAGAGAACATCCGTTAGAACGTGTAAACTAATTAATATCAGTAAGAAAAAAATTTAAACAGACAAATAAAAACTTCTTATAAAACACTGAAATACTGTGTCAAACACCACAACAGCTCCCAGTACGAAACAAAAATCTATATAGAATACCTTGATTCTCGAATAAAAAACGAATATTTTGGAGGAAGAAGCCGCTCTGCCAAGTTATTTTCACTTGTGGACATGATAAAGTCCATATCCTCAAGGTCTGACCTCACATATGATAGCTGCAATAGCAGAAAAGACAGGCATGCCATATTATTACAGATATATTGATATAATAAGGTGTTCATACACAACACCCCAAACACGCTTACCACATATTGACAGTTGTTTTTAAGAAACAGTTCATTAATATAATCATGTTACAATGACACGAGGAAAAGACCAGAACAAATGATTAACGATGATGTAGAACAAGACAAAAAAGTAAAAGACATACCATGATGTAGAATGACACGAGGAAAAGACCAGAACAAATATCAGGGCCCTCAGTTTCCACAGAGATTCTGAATACACCTATAAAACTTGCTATCCATCGAATCATATCTGAAAAGTTTATTGGTAGTTGATAAAGGTACAGCAGGACAATGTTGCATCCTGCGTAAATATAAAGAACTCTCCACCACCTTAACAAACAAAAAATGACCAAATTTCAGAGAATCTCAGGGTTGGAAAGTGCAAACTTTGCATAATAATCGATAATCTATCCACCTGAAAAGTCCTGAAACGTTGCTTGTCAAGGACCAGTCCACAAGACCCGCACAGCTGCCAATAAAAAATGGCAAGGAAACCCATGATGGATTGCAGATTCCCACTGCCAATTGAACTGCTGGTAACAACAAGCAGGAGGCAACCCTAAGATGACTTCCTGAGTCATAAATAAGGAGATAATGTCAAACCAAATGACTTCAAAATGGAAAGAGAAAAGGTACCAGATGAAGCTTATTCTTCGTAAAAATAGACATTACTGAACCAGATGAACACATTAATGAGAAACTGCTATGGTAGGAAGTATTTGGAAAAGTCGTATGGGACTAGTACATAAATGACAAACCTAGATGTTCGAAAATTCCTGAGAAGGGGGACCACCATGTGTCCCGCCATCGAGCAAAACCGAATCTACTACTGTATATGTCAGCTAAAGCAACTAGTGATGTTAGTAGTTGTAAAGCCAAGAAATACATAACAGTGGGGTTTCTCCAAGACTTTAATCTGCAGAAGCAAACAAAAGAGAGTATCAACTAAAAGAAGTAAATAAGTAAAAAAGGCAGTAAGATGAGACTAATAACTCTTACATCATAAAGCCAAGAAATCTCATCCAGCCAGTCTCTGCTGTATCCCAGTCTTGACCTACAGCAGCCCAGATGAGAAGGTACACCAGTTGAGCAAGAAATACAGCAAATGAAAAGATGAAAATGGGCCATAATAGCCAATGCCTCCTCTGAAAACGGTATCCTGGCAAAGTAAAAGCAAGGTCCAATGTAAGTTTGAGATAGTAAACATCAGCTAATAAAACCATAGCCGATAAAAAAAAAAAAAAAAAAAGCGAAGAATACTAGGAATATTAACGGTTTGTTTTTTCCCTTTCATCCTAGAGAGGAAACACCTTTAACACAAATAAAGAGATGCAAGATATAGCTAATGCAATAGAAAGATTGGGGTTGGCGCTGTTTATCAGATAAAAGGAAAAGAGAAGAGTCATACCAATTTCAGGTGCAATATAGTGAACGAGGAGGAAAGCTATCAAATCAACAAAGGATATCACACTCCAGTTAATAAGTGCAGCTGTGACAGAAGAAGAGAAAACTCATTAGGCAAATGAGAGAAAATGTGATCATTCAAATTAGTAAACCTAAAAAGGGGGTGGGTAATTGATAAAATGCTTGGCACCTTGAGCCTTAATAGAGGAGGTTCAAGTTTATATCATGAAGGAATAAAAGCTAAGAGACAAACAGGACAGGACTCTGATGAAAGATCGGGTTGGTAGCACTAGCAAAGTAAAAGAGTTTGAACTTGTCGTTAATATATCCCTCCTCTCCTCTAGGTTCTAGCTATATATAAGACAGACCAATTTTGTGGATAGAAGGAAGGCGCTACCTGCGAGAAGTAGCGAAGGCAACAAGAAGCCCACCAAAAAACTCGCCATGGGAACAACCTCTTTGTCTTAACGATCACCATATCCCAATTCTCATCGAATTCAATAGATCCAATCCCTAGCTCCCTCCGACCTCAATTCTTCAAAAATATGTGGCAAATGAAATCGGAGAAGATATCAGAAATTCCAATTTCTCACGAATGCGCTGTCGAAGAATTAATAAAATTTCATGGTGGATTGGAAATCTTCTAAATCCAGAAGCAGCAATCAAAAATCTAAAACTCAGAAGAAGATGGAGAAGAAGAAGAAGAAGAAGATCTTTTTGGCAATAATAATAAATTTTAATAATTAATCTAGCGCGTTTCTTTCTTTCTTTAACCCGAGCCGAGCCGAGCCAAGTCGAGAAATAGCTAAACCAATCAAACCGACGTGGGCTTGGTTCAATTGAGAGTTGGACTTCAAACTGGGTCAATAATACCGGGTTAGAATGGACCGGTTCAATAAAGCGAACAGTAGTAAGTAGTTCCAGCAAGCTCTCCTTCCTTATCGCGTGGGATCGTGATGATGAGTTGGTGTCTCTGCAGCACCACCCATGGCCATGGGGTCTCTTCCATTGCTTTCACAACTTATGAGCCTCGCCGCCGTAGACCAAGAATATCATCAACTTTCCGGATCTGCGCCACTTCTGACGGAGTAGAACCCAAGGATGACGAACCTCTTCTTCCTGATAACCCGCCGGTCTCCTCCTCATCCTCTTCTTCTGCTCTCGGCAAAGACTTGAAAAAGGTCCGACTTTTCTATTTATGCTCTCAAGTTTTCAGCTGAAAGGCAGAGATTTTTTTTTTTTTATTTTATCTTAACAAATCCAAATGCACAATGATTGATTGGTCCATCATTCATACTCAACAACAAGCTTATGCCTTTTTTTTCTGTTTCAATTCATAAATCATAACCAGGTAGTGAACAAGACTGCTGCAACCTTTGCCCCGCGGGCTTCCACCGCCAGTAAAAACCCAGCTGTCCCTGGAACTACTCTCTATAAAGTTTTTGAGGTTCAAGCCTATGTATCTATGTTCGTTGGAGGGGTCCTTTCTTTCAACCTCCTCTTTCCCTCCACCGAACCTGATTTATGGAGGCTCATTGGGATGTGGTCCATTTGGATGTTCAGTAAGCTGCATCCTTCTCTCTCTATCTAACTCTTCCTTTCCTTTTCTCTCTCTAATATTTTATTCTTGGCAGCTATCCCTTCTCTTCGAGCACGAGACTGTCCTAGTAAAGAGAAAGAGGCTCTTAACTACCTCTTTCTCATCGTCCCCTTGCTCAATGTTGCTATACCCTTCTTTTACAAATCCTTTGCTCTTGTCTGGTCTGCTGATACTGTTGCCTTCTTTGCAATGTACGCCTGGAAGGTATTCCTCCTTCCCCCAATTCCAATTCCTTATTTATTATTTCTGGTGCCTCACGATATTACTTCTTTTTGCCTCTTACCTTCCAGCTTGGATGGCTGGAAACAACAGACTAGGGTGTTGGGATTCTTTGTCTTCTCTTCCCTAGAATCATTATTCTTCATTTAGCTTCTCTGTCGAACGAAGCCTATCGTGTCAGGTACGTGGGTTTAAGGCAAACGAATGTGAACATTTTTCGACAAGAATATATGAGCTTTAGCCCTTAAGGAATATTTCTTGTAAATCATAGAATTCTGAGGTGAATTTTAGCTCAAACTACAAGTGCGAGTACATATACTTTTTCTTATCAAGAATGCAGCTGGTAAATTTTTAAAGAAAATTAAAGAATTGAATAAATCAAATAACTCTTTGCATCCTAGTGTCTGTTGGTTGGTTCTTCTTCTTCTACACGACAGAGGAAGGAAGAAGAGGCTCAATGTGTTTGGTTCTAGGCTAAGCCTTTCCTCATCTTCTCCAGTGTACTCTTGATAAAAGCATCTGATTTCTTATTTATATCATCTAGAAGGGGCCTCAGACGTCTATGAGGCTGTGCTGGTGGTTTCCCTGCTTCAGGCCGGTTGTTTTCTTGCTTGGGGCTCGGCTCACCCAACATGCTCTTCTTCCCCTTCTCAAGTAACCTCTTCTTAGGGCCGTTACTACCATTAGCTAGTGTGATTATTGTCTCTTTCTCTGATTCTTGGATTGACGAGCCAGGGGAATTGTTCTTGGATTTGCCGTTACCCTCCGAGTCTTCTTTTTGCTTGAAATGAATAGTGATGTCAGTCCTTGATCCCTTCTTGATCAGTTTGTTCCTCTCAGGCTTATCTTCATTCATCTCTTTCTCTCCCAATATCCCTAGTTTAGCCACCACAAATTTAAAAATGCGACGGCAAATGCCTAGAGGCCGCAGAGAGCTGCTGCTGTCATCATCCTCCCTTCTGTGCATTGTCTGTCAAGAAGAAGACTAAAGAACCAGAAAAAGGATGTTCTTTTTATCTATATGGGATTCTTGTCCTAGAGGAGTGGTTTTCGTGTATATGAAGAAATATGTAGGACATGAAGAATTATTGAGTAGGGTGTTGGGTTTGCTTTGATTCTACGCTTGTGGGATGAGGAAAATTGAGCCAGTGAGAAGCTATGTGTTTCTGTCGTTTTATCCAATAGAAGGACAAAGAAGACAAACAGAATATCTGAAAAGCAGTTGCAAGAGCAAATTCGATTAGTTTTCTCTTTTCTTGATTGAAGCTGACGATCTTGGAATATTATGGCAAGTGGGTCTGTGGGGGCATATTAAAAGATTTAAATGCAAATACAGTTCAAGGTTCTGTGCACTACTTCTACTTCCGGGTGAATCATGTATCAACATTCAACAGTAGATGTAACGCAATACCCTAATCTTCAATCTATAAAATTTAGCAAATAAAATGTTAAGAAGAAGAAGAAAAAAGAAAAACCAACCAAACTCTCTCAAGTATACAACCGAACCAACCAAAAGACTCGTCAAAATAGAAAAAGAAAGAGAGCTTCCGTGCGTGACACTTTCCAACTCAGCTCACTCCTATCTCGGGCGAGGAGGATTCACGATCTGCCACCGACTTCACTGCTGACAAGAGACGAAGCCTCTGGACACGCGGGGGGAGATGCTTGGCTGGTTTTCTTGACGACACAGGCGGTGTCCACGGCAAGAAGACTCCAGTGCCGCCGTCTAACCTCTTGGTAGCCGGAGCTAGCATCACCAATGGAGCTCTGACCATGCCGCACGCTGGAGGAGCTGGGGTGCCTGGTCTCCATAGGGAGACGGGGTTAGTGATGGGCCGCGGCTGGACCTTGCCGGAGTCTGGTTTGAGTTTGAAGAAGGTGATTGTGACTCTTTTGTTGGGCGAGGGACACATTACATGCCTAGCCATATCTGCGCTGTTACCCCTCATCACCAGCAACGACCTGCGACATTCTTCTTTTGATTAGAAACAAAACTCGGATCAAATCAACATGACAGTTGGGAGAAAAATGGAGTGTTCCCATTACCCTTCCTTTAGTGGGAGAGTGAGTGAGCCCCTGAAGTTGCCATCGTTATCGACCCCGAGTCTGTGCCCAAACACCATGGTTGATTCAGACAAAACAAGAGTGGATATGGGTTGATCCACGTGAGGTGGTTTCTGGAATGGCTGAGAGTGCTCGTCCTGCAAAAAAGCTCAAACCTTAGATGGCAGGATTAAGGGATGTTAATCTGGATATGGGAGTGTAATTTTACCTCGTCGAAGAAGTTGATCACACAGCCATTTGGTCGTTTGTATTCAGGAATCAGGCGCCATTGAAGAAGATGGTCGATCACACTTTGAACAAGGGGTGGGATAGGTTCCACTGCAAGCACGAGTAGGGAGTTGTCAGGAAAGATTATATATATATATACAGTGTTTTCGTAAACGGATGCACCAAGACCTTTAATGTCTTTCACCTGAGTGTTCATCTGTGGTGTTGCCGAAGATTGGAACCCCAAGCTGAAGAAGCTCTCTTTTGGTGCCTTTGGTGTTCTTGTTGAACAGAACAAATGTCTCCCCTGCATTTTGAGATGAGAGAAACGTTGTAAGTTTGATGAAAAAAAACACGAATGAGCTAGAAGGTAAAACGCAATATTACCAATAAAAATCACCTGAAAGTTGGTGATTACGACCAGCCTCTCGGAGATGATTCATAGAATCCAGAAGCTTGGAGAGTTGAGTTCCAGTGAAGACATCTTCGTAGAGTTTGAGTCCTTTCACAACATTGGCCTGAGCAGGAGCAAACAACGCAGTCTAATAATTAGTCATAAAAACAATGAAGCAACTTCATCCATCAGGACGTACGAGACTACACTAGTAGTAACTAACTAATGAGAGTAAACAAACTGATATGGATAGAGAGAGCATTCTTTACTAAATAATTCTTTAGAAGAAGAAGAAAAAAAAAGTTTTTTGTAAAGCCCTGATAGATTTTCAGTTACTAAAACAAATCAAACCTCAGAATGTATAAAAGCAAGTCAGCTTTGGTATCAACTCTGCCTAAAGAGGATTGGGGGGTTTGAACTTGCCGTATGTCCTCTAACATGTTCCTTGGCCGAAAAACGCTTAGACGACTGCTTGAGGAGTGAATCCCTTGATTCACATTCTTCCTCGTGCTTCCAACAAATTGAGATCGTTTCGTCCACGCGCTCTTCTTCCCGAGATCCTGCGATAATTTACATTTTTTTTTCTTTTTAAGCAAAATTTTAGAGAGTGAATGAATTGAAGGCCGTAACTACTAGTGGTAAACGGGAGAACACGTGTAAGGTCAGGGAGAAGAAAAAGAGACAAATTACTAGTAGTAAAAGACATGACGACATCATCGACTTATGTTATGTTATGTAATATGTATGATCCAATAATCATCAATCAATATAGTAGACAAAAGAGAGAATCACATTGGATGTTTGATTACCGGAATCAGTGATATCGCTAGAAGGAGAATCATCATCATGATGATGATGATCGTGGATGGCTGTTGCTTTGCCATGAAGGCATTTCTTGTCCGTGGCTAATTGTAGCTCGAGGGTGACTTGAGAGATGGAATGGTAATTCTGCATCTGAAGCACTGGGATCCAGTTGAGCCTTCGGCGATGAAGCGCTGCCATCACAGCCTCGTACTCCGCAGATCCGCCGCATCCCTGCATAAGGTGTCCGCAGAGTGCATCGATGATGGCGTTGGCCGCCGCAAACTCGCCGCGAAACCACTTGATCATGACGTCTTTGGCGGCGGAATCAGACAATAGCACCGGAGGAGGCTGAACAGGAGACCCCGGCGTTTGAGCCATTATATTCCAACGAGGAGGAGGTTTTGGGGTTTAGGGGGGGGTTGGTTGTTGCGTCGTCGTCTATTTTTTTTTTTTTTGGACTTTAAAAAGTATCTTGAAAATACATAAAAATATAGTTTGGTATGGTTGCCACAAAATAAAACAATAACTCTTTGTAATCTTGCAAATATGATGGTGCTTAAATATATATATAGCCTTGGGGAAGGAGTCGAGTCGATCGTAAATTCGTAATTAACAATTAATGACTCTCTAAATTAACAATAAATAAATAAGATTTATGTGACGTTAAAAAAAAAAAAAATAAATAAATAAGATTTATGTAAAATAATTGGAAGGGAAGTGGGTCCCATGGGCGAACAAGTCACTCGAGTCCTGTGTGTGGCCACTTCAACCGATTTTGTTCCGCGACTCATGACTCATGAGGCCCTCTCGCCTGCGGGAAAAGACAAATCCCCTTACGACGCCGTTCCAACCCCACCTACCTACCTATTTTACCTGTTGTTGTATAAGTATTACTATTACTTTTTATAATCAGAATATATAATATGGTTTGGGGTTTAGAAGAATGCATATATGTTTGATACGTGTATGACACTCATGATCTGCAATTAACTCAAATTTTACCAAAACTAGCTCTCTTTGTCTGTTACGTACAAGTCTCCAAGATCTCCATTTTCTATATCCCGTTTCTTCTACTTTTTCACTGTTAATTACTTCCTACATATCTGACGTACAGTTTGATGATGTCTAATTAAGAACTATTTAACATGATTTCTATACTACTGTATAGTTAAGACTTTACTACTATAACCTGGAGCTGTTACCTCTATGGCTGGCCCTTTCTTTTTCACGGTTTGCCGATTCCAACACATATAATGTCCGAGTTTTTTAATTTGAGATTGACGACTTGGTCGATTTAGTCTAAAAATAGAAAAGATCTTCAATTCGTTTTCCACGTGTGTGTATGTGTGTCTGTACGTGGAATGTATAATAAACTTCTGTATGAACCAAAAAACACAATGAATTAACACACACAAAAAAAAAAAAAATGTTTAGATAGGGGATTGGTCTCTCTGTCACTGAGAGGTCATTGATTTGTTCGTAATTTTCGTGCTGGCCTTTTCGTAAGGTCATTGACGATATATAGTGAGTAAAACAGACAAATGAAATTACGTAAAGACGATATATATCTATATATTAATTAAATCCATGAGAAGACGTAGGTAGACGTTATACAACTCACAGAAAGTAAATTATAAATGACTAACCATTATTGTCTTGATGACTCAGCTATCGTGCCAACTGCCACCGCCCAGTACTGGCCTCTCTCCTCGCTTACACAATGTCGACTTGCTATATCATCGAACCAAATCATTCTGGTATTTTAGTTGGTGTTTTTCTCTCTCTTCTTTTTCTTATGAAACCTACAAATTATATAGACCCTAATACCCATATTTTGCTCAGACATACTACACAGGAAACAAAAATGTTATTATAGATGTCTGCAGTGGCGGACCCAGGAAAAAAATTTACCCAGGTCAAAAAAAAAATTTAAAGCTAGTTAAATTGAAAAAAGTGACTATTTGTGTGGTATGGGGGAGTCGAACCTAGGTTTAGGGGGTCAATATACTAAAGGAAGACCAACTATGCTAGTGGAAATTAACAACTTTTTATGCAAAACAATACTATTTCAATATTTTACCCGGTCAGTTGACCTGCCTAAGCTCTACGTGGGTCCGCCCCTGGATGTCTGCATTTTATGTATGTGTTTGCAAATATTTGCATTTTAAACAACACGACACATACAATGCTAAGTTATAAAATAGTCTAACAGTAGACGGGCGTCTTCGAGTTTTATTTTTCAAACAATTGTGGTAACTAACGCCAGATTTAATTTAGTTGACATATATATGAATGGATGTATTTTATTATAGCTAATTTGAATTTGAGTAGCAGAATGGCCGATCATCAGATTCATTGTATTGATATTGTTATTAATTTAGGTTTACGATTAATTAATTAAATTGTTTATAGAAAGAGTAGTACCCTAGGCTATTATGCATCTGGAGTCAAACTTGACTCTTGATCGTCGAAAAGGGACTTTCTCTCCGTTTATGATTAACAACAACAAATTACAGTATCTTTTACAAAAAGAAAAAAAAAACTTCAAAAATAATACTAGTATAGGTTTTTGAATTTGACGATGCGGTATACAAGATACACTAATGTTCTTAGATAATTTAATTTTCAAATACAATAGAAAGCACAATTCGTATCTATCTCCAAGAAAATTATGAGATAGGAACAAGTATATACTGTATTTAAAGAAGGAAATATACAGACTGTTTTGTGTATATATATATACACACAATCCCGTGGTTTACACAACTATAATTTATAATTAGGCAATTAAATTCAATGAAAACGACTAAGTTAACCATTAAATTCACAAATTTTAAATAGCCGTAGACAGGATGAACAATATGTTTTACAGACAGTATTGTTAACTGAAAATGATATCTGTCCGAGATTAAAAATGAAATATCTCGTTTTAAACTTAAGGCAAGGGTATGAGTAAAATAAGAAAACGAAATCTGCCCTTTTTTTTTCTTTCTTTCTTTCTTGGGTTGGCATTAAATTAAAAAGCAGTTATCGTTTGAAAACGAATATTCAGTACAGGTCAGTCATGTTACTTACGTTAAGATCGAACGACAAAAAACCTTCTTAACAGCACATCCAGAGCCGATCAGATTCAGGGGTATTATTATTATTATTTTATAGATAACGGATTTAACGATCGTGCTTAGTTCGTGCATGTCATTTCGTTTATTCGAAAGCTTTGTTATCCATTATTTATAAAGTCAATTATCCGAAATTATAATCAAAGTACATGACGGCCCATTCAGAGCCCATATGATATTTGTGTATCACTATTTTATTATTAGAACGAAACGAAACTAACCAGTGTATGATCAACATTGACGCAACAAAATCCATGTCCGTACTTATTAATACAATAGAATCTTTTACTAGTATCAAACCACAACATAGATATACATTATCAATCATATTATCTGTAGACAAAAAGGCTACGATTTAATTTATTCAAAAATCATCATCAGTTGTCGAACGAAATGCATATCACTTGAAATAAGTATCGTAAGTCGGGTTAGCACGAGGAGCAATGGTGGAAGAGGACATGAGCTTCATCTTCGCCTTCTTTATGTACTCAGAGAACTGATCTGATGATGATGATGATCTCCCACTGCTACGGCCACCTACGTGAGAGATATGGACATGGTGATGCTCACGTGTCTGATCTGTTTCACTTGTCTCCCACGCATCGTCATCGTGATTCGTCGTCATGGCCCTAATCTTCAGCTTCGCTTTCTTTATGTAATCGGTGAACCTCTCGTCCGTTTTGATAGTCGTCTCCACTCGAGCGATCACCGTCTTCTTCGGTTCCATCTTTGTAATGATGGGTTTGGCTGCCGCCGCCTGAGTCGACGATGTCTCTGCAAATTTGACGCGGACGGCCTCTGCTGGGTGGCTTGTAATTGAAGGTTTGGTGGAGATGCGGCGAACAGTTCGGACAGGACTCGTCACTGCTCTGAAGATCTTCTCACAAACTCTGTTTTCTTGCTTCTTCTTGCTACTGTTCTGTGAGTTCTTTGCCATCTCAAGAGAGCTTGGGAAATACAGGAGTCGATGTCGATGGAGTGATATGTGCAGGGAAGATGGTGACCGTTAACGAGCTTTTTATAATGAGAAACCTATGCTTTTGATTTATTTAATATTGTTTGTTAATTGCAGAATAACGTGTTCCAACATTCAACGAGAGAAGAAATTAAGGGAGAAGAAACTGTTGAAAGGTGGAAACTTTTACAAGTTTTTCAAAAAAGGAAGAGTGATGCATGTTCGAATGGGATCAGATTCTGATTCCACTCTGTGTTTCTTTCTTCTTCATTGTTTTACTTTTTTTTTTTTTTTTTGGATTTTTCCTGTCAATATATGAGAATCAGCAGCTGTCAGGACTCGGGGAGAGATTATATCTATTAGTCCTAACGCACTGATATTAATATTACATCGTAGATTCTCAAAATTAGGTCACTTTCCAATTTAGCTTATGCTAACTTATACTGATTACTTTAGTATGCTTTAATTCTCACTATTCTTTCCCTGCGATTAGCATGAATTGTTTTATACTCTATGGTTTCGTCTTTTTTCTAAGAGATAGATAATCTACATATTAATAATATATTATTTCAACCTAATATCATGCTTTGAAGAGGAAGTGTATTTAATCTTGGATTTATTTTTTGCGACATTAAATGTTGCAATGATTTTACCATGTTAGTTAGTCCTAAGCGAACGGTTCGTCCCGAACAAACCGAATCGAGAAACCAATTTCGGTTATTAGTACTGAGTACATATAGCAGCTGCCAGTTGCAACTGAGATTAATTGATTTACAAATCTGGATGTCGGGTCAAGTCGGTAATCAGGTAAGGGATTTTGTCGAGGAATCTTTTTCCTATTCATGTATCATAGATTGGTAGGGGGATTTGGATCGGAAACCGATCTGTTTTACCTAAACCAACATCCTGCCAACTCTATATATAATGCTAATGAATCATTAATCTAATATGTACTTTGTTCTTATTTGTTTATGCGCTTCTGCCTTTTGTGAAAGCGAGCAAGTTCTCTTGTTAGTATATGGTTTCTTGAAATTTAGTGAGGTATAGTGAATAAGGAGGAGGACAAAAAATAGATTCCTTCGGTTTCTATGAAGAGTGACTGAATAAGGACTTTGCAACTCCTTAAAAAAAAAAAAATCTAATGTTAAATTATATTCAAAGAAAAAATTGTGTTTTAAGAACTAGTGCAACGGTTTATATTCTTTGAATATAGACTTGAAGACAAAAGAGTTTACATTAGATTAAGATAGAAAAACAGTTTTAGATTCTAGTTTGGAACTAAGCCTGAAGCCCATCATCAAAATGCCTATCCCCTTTGCAACTCCCTTTTCCACTACTGTATATCTTCTTGTTATAACTATCTCTGTCTAGCTTCCGTTATTTCCGACTAGTCGCTAAACCTATCATATCCACCTTGGTTAATGACTAATTTCTATAAAAAAAATAAGTCATTTAACTATTATTCGTTTTGTCCGATTAACTCCGACTTAATCTTATATATTTGATTATTTTAGAATTCAAGTAGAAAAATCATTTTGTTATTTAGATATTTAAATCAAAAGTCTGTGATATTTTACAATAACTTATGTTCCACATTTTAATAAAAATCATATTTTTTTTTGTCTGAAAAACATATTTAATGTGTTTTTCTTGCCATTTTAAAACAATACTATAGATTCATATTTTATTTAGTGTTATTAATGCTATATATATATATTTTATTATTATTAATTTAATAAAATACCCCAACAATAGTTCCTAATTAGTTTTTATTTAATTTTGGTAAAGCTGAGGGGGCTTAACTGTTACTTTCAAAAGTTTTAGGAGATTTGAGGAGTACGATTTCTCTAATTAATTTTAGAGAAGGGGTGGTGTGGCAATTGTAAAGAAAGATAGGTAGTAGCTATAAAAAGTAAAAAAAATCCCCTAGGAAACTCGAACCCTTCTTCTCCGGTGACAACACTAAACCCCAGGCGGTGACGTTTCGACCTCGCTTTAGATTTTCCATGGATTCTCAGTTTATTTCTTCCGGAGATCACAGGATAAGGTTCGCCTCTCTAATCTCCAGTTGTTTTACTTTTATTCTGGGCACTCGAATCACTCTGGCTTCGCAAATTCACTGTTAGGGTTGTGTAATTCGAGTTGATTTTTTTTGTGTTTTGTTTTGTTTTGGTCAGGCACAAATGCGTTGCTTGCTACAAGATGTTCAATAGACGCGAACACCTAGTCGAGCACATGAAGGTTTCGTACCATTCAGTTCATCAGCCTCGGTGTGGGGTTTGCCTGAAGCACTGTAAATCCTTCGAATCTGTTCGGGAACACCTTAACGGTAATAGACGTATATATATGATTGTTTCCATTCCACATACAACATTGCTATGGATTTGTTTTGATTCCATCACTATTTTTTTTATTTCAGTTCCGGACCATCTTTTCAAAGGAAACTGCAAAACCATTTTCTCTGAACGAGGCTGTAGTCTTTGTCTTCAAGTCTTTGAGGAGCCCACTGCTCTTTCTGAGCATATAAACAAGTGTCACCTCTCTCCACCTCCTCCTCCTCCTCCTGTAAGTCTTTGTAACTTAGACTCACTCACTAGCTGTTGGGAATTCTGTGTCAAAATGTGAACAACCTGAGTGTATTCTTTTCTGATTATTGAAATACTAGCACTAGCAGTTTCCCTGTCGTCATCCTTAGAGTTGATTAGTGCTTTATATTCATGTCAGGCAACATCTACCCATCGGAATCAGGTTAATCCTTCGAGGTCACATGGTGCTTCACGTCTCAAGGCAGTGTCAATTGACTGTGAAATGGTAGGTATTGGTATTGACGGGTCTACTGATCAGTGCGCTTCTGTTTGCCTGGTTGACGAAGACGAGAATGTGATCCTCTCCACTCACGTCAAACCACTAAACCCTGTCACCGATTACAGGTTCTTCTTGTGGACGTTTGTGCTTGTTTTGGTTTTCTATTTCTTCCTTATTTATTAATCTCTCATGTTCAGGCACGAGGTAACTGGATTGACCCCGGCAGATTTGAAGGACGGTATGTCTCTTCAGGATGTGCGAGAAAAAGTTTTGGCCATCTTGTGCGGTGGACATAATGATGGCGCTGGGAAGCTTCTTCTTGTTGGTCATGACCTTAGGCATGATATGAGTTGCTTGAATCTCCAATACCCTAGCCATTTGTTGAGGTAACTGCTCCGTTTTTTTTTTTTTTTTTATTTTGTGAATCACCTCTGGCAGAGGGTTTAGTTGTACTCTGCTTGTTGTTGCCTTTGCTTGAAATCTCTCTTTCCAGCCTCTCGCTAATATACTTGCTATGCTTCACCTCAGAGACACAGCCAAATATGTGCCGTTGATGAAG
The DNA here is from genome assembly GCA_023657505.1 of Camelina hispida. Lineage (NCBI taxonomy): Eukaryota > Viridiplantae > Streptophyta > Magnoliopsida > Brassicales > Brassicaceae > Camelina > Camelina hispida. The sequence goes on along the minus strand of CP094634.1, from coordinate 29,714 downwards.
ACAAATCTTGTAAGCCAATCGCTCAGGTACCTCACAAAGTCATATCTCGGGTAAGTTAATGCTTAGGCTCTATTTCTTGAAACTTTGGCAAACATACATGGGATAGGAACCCTGGTTTGGTTTGTATGTTGCAGATACAAGATCCAATGCGGGAAGCACGAGCCTTATGAGGACTGTGTATCTGCGATGAGACTGTACAAGAGAATGCGGGATCAAGAGCATGGGTTAAGTGAAGAAGGGAATGGTCTGAACTCGTGGAAACAGAGCGATCTAGAGAAGATGAAGCCGGAAGAGCTGTACAAAAACTCCAAGTCAGAGTACCGGTGCTGGTGCCTTGACAGACTCAGCAATCCATGAAATGAAAAAGAAAGCTCCTCCTCCTCCCTTAAGTCTCTTTTTGTTTTGATGGGTGGATGAAGATGACTTTGTTAAGGGCTTTCCGGTTTGTTTTTGGAATGATTTGATTCAAAGCTTCTTGTTCAAAAAATAACTCTCCTCCTCCTTCAGAAGAAACTCATATAAAAATTGCTAGTATATAATTATATTCGCTCCCAAACAAAAGCTATCCTTTCCAAAATTTCTCTAGAAAGAAAAAAATCGTGTGAGAAGAACAAAAAAAAAAAAAGAGTAAATTGGCGATAGATTAAAAAAAAAAAAAAAAAGTCTGTGAGAGAAGAAGACGGTCAATTTGTTCGAGTTTGATTCTCCCCGAGACGGCGTCCAATGGCCGTGGCTCCGTCGGATTTTCAACCGACTCTCTGGCACTCGGTTACGTCTCTTATTAGGTCGGCGCAGGAGAAGAACGTCGATCCGCTTCCCTGGGCTCTTCAGCTTCGCTTGACCCTCACCTCTTCTGGAATCTCCCTTCCCTCCCCGGACCTCGCTCAACTCCTCGTCTCCCACATCTTCTGGGAAAATCACACTGCTCTTTCATGGAAGCTTCTCGAGAAAGCTATATCCGTCAATCTTGTCCCTCCCCTACTTGTCCTCGCCCTTCTCTACCCAAGGTAACTCCCTACTTGGAAAGTCTTTTAGGTTTGGCTCTGGAGGAATTTCCTATACACTTGGTTAATGCTAGCTCGTAATCTCCGGATTACTACTAAATTCTTTATGCCTGCTTCTTGAAACATTTCCTTCAAACTGTCTGTAATATCTCTTTTTCTTTTGTTTTCATACACCTTTGACCAGAGTAGGCTCATTTAGAACACTACAGTCTAATCATCTTACTGTTTCTGATCTATCCTTGTAATTCTTATGGTTGGTGATTTTAGGGTAATCTCGAATAGAAAGCTTCACCCCGCAGCCTATAGGCTCTATATGGAACTTCTCAAGAGACATGCATTCTCGTTCATGCCTCTAATCAGAGGACCAGGATATCACAAGTGAGTTCCTTATCTCAGTTAATGGCGTTTTGTCGATATGGTGTGTATAACCAGGCTTTAGTTTCGAGTTCAAGAGTATGTGTAAATACTTTTTAGATCTTCTTTTTTTAACGCACTGGTTTTTATAGGAGTAATCATAGAGCTCATATTTCTTTGATTAGCTCTCCTTCTTTTTAGGCTTTTAAATGCATACCAATGTGAAAGTTTACAAATGAACAGGACAATGAATTCCATCAATGACATCCTCCATCTTTCTGAAACCTTTGGTATCCAAGATCAAGAACCGGGAAGTATTCTCCTTGCATTTGTATTCTCCATTGTCTGGCAGCTAGTTGATGCATCCCTAGACGAGGAAGGGCTTTTAGAACTGACATCTACTAAGAGGTCTAAATGGCCTAGCAGGCCACACGACATGGAAATAGATGGGCTGGAAAATCCTGTCAAGAGAAATGAGAACCATGATGCACTAGAGAAAGCAAACACTGAAATGGCTATCGAGCTTATCCAAGAATTTTTGCACAATAAAGTAACGTCAAGGATTCTTCACTTGGCAAGTCAAAACATGTAAGACCTTTTTAACCAGCACCGCTTTCTGTTTGTTGTCTGATTCGTATCATTGTGGACAATGCCGGCCTCATGAGCTTGATTTCTTGTAAATGAATGAAAATGTACCAACGTCTTCAGATGTTTCTCAACCAATCCCTCAAACTTTCCTTTCTCTTCAGGCCAACACACTGGGAAGATTTCAGTCAGCGCTTTGGAGTGCTGGCAACCAAATCATTGACAGTGAGGAATTCAAAACATATAAATCCAGAAGCCCTTACACAGCTGGCATATCATACACGTAAATTTCTTGAAAGGGAGAGCAAGACCATCCCTCGAGGAGAGTTTCATGCGATTGTCTCCTCTGGCTCTAAGTTAGCATTGACTAGTCAGCATCATGGGACTAGTGAGTCTGCACTTTGGCTGCCTATTGATCTTTTCTTCGAAGACATAATGGATGGGACACAAGCTGCAGCAGCCAGCGCTGTTGAAAATCTAACCGGTGCTAGTAGATTAATCTCCATTGTCGTTCTTGCATATCTCGTCTCCTCAAATATCTGCATACTTATTGTTATGGGTTTTATTTGAACATAAGCGTATATATGCAGGTCTTGTAAAAGCATTGCAGGCAGCTAACAGTACAACATGGCATGATGCCTTTCTAGCTCTATGGTTAGCAGCCTTACGCCTTGTGCAAAGGGTAGGAATCTATTCTGACACTACTAAGCTTTTAGCATGAGGGTTGTTTTTTTCTGATCTTTCTGCTTTTAGGAGAATCTATGTCTGCGTTATTGCTTTTTCATGCATATGATGGAAACATTATCTGAACTAAGTAATAACATGTGCGAGGCACCAACTTCTGTTGCACATATGCATGATTTATAATTAGAAGCTTATATAATGAGAATGTGTCTTACGAAGTTTTAAATTGACGAATTTATGTTGTAATTTGAAGGAAAGAGACCCAATCGAGGGTCCTGTGCCTCGCACCGACACCTTTCTTTGTGTATTACTATCCGTCACTCCACTTGCAGTTGCCAATATTATTGACGAAGAAGAAAGCCAATGGATTGATCAAAGCTCATCTAGCCCACACAACCAGTGGAAAGAGAAAAAAGGAAAATGCCGACAAGGATTAGTCAATAGCTTACAACAACTTGGTGATTATGAAAGCTTGCTGACACCACCACGTTCCGTACAGTCTGGTGCCAATCAAGCTGTTGCTAAAGCTGTTATGTTCATTTCCGGCAATACAAATGGTCATGAATCTCATGAAAATACAAGCATGAGCGAATCTCCATGTGGTTGCTGTAAGTGAATTTGCCATCTACTTTTTGCTCTCCCAATATTAAACTGCGCCAGCATTCTGGTTTGTATATGTGTGGTTTGGTAATTGTGATATGTGTTGGCACAGCTGGTAACATGCGCCATCTTATAGTGGAAGCTTGTATCTCCAGAAATCTGTTGGACACATCCGCATATCTCTGGCCAGGCTTTGTAACTGGGGGAACCAATCAAGTTCCTCAAGGTATTGCCGGGAATATATCTGGTTGGTCTCTAGTTATGAAGGGTTCTCCTCTAACACCGTCATTGACAAATTCACTAATCGCGACTCCAGCTTCTAGGTATGTTTAATCTAAATCGATCTTTGTTTATGTTTCTCTTTAGGTCATTAGTTAAAAGGGGAATTAGTAGGAAAAACACCATATATCTAGTTTGCATGTATTAATACCTGTTTATAATTGAGTATTGTCTGTTTCCACGACTATGTAAGTGGAGTTTTTAAACCTTCTCAGCTTTAAGGCAACTGAATTAAACTCATTAATATGATGGAAGCTTAGCAGAGATCGAAAAGATGTACGAGGTTGCAACTACTGGTTCAGAAGATGAGAAGCTAGCTGCGGCTTCTATTCTCTGTGGAGCATCTCTATTTCGTGGTTGGAGCATACAAGTATGTTTGGCACCTAGATTCTAATTCTGTGAATTTCATTCGAGAAAGTTTTATTGCTCCCATTGCTCCGCTTAGATCTTCTTTCTGCGGCCTCCTCATCTTATATATCTAACCCCATCTCTGATTAATACCAGGAGCATGTCATTATCTTCATTGTAACTTTACTCTCGCCTCCGGCTCCAACTGATCTTTCTGGGAGTTATAGCCATCTAATCAGTTCTGCGCCGTTTCTTAATGTTCTTCTTGTTGGGATATCACCCATAGATTGTGTTCAGATTTTCTCATTGCACGGTGTGGTAGGTTTTTTTTTGTTCCTCTTCAACTTATGTTTTTTGGCAATAAACAAAGAATGTGCTATTTTCAATGGGTTAGTATTTATACTTATTTTGTCAGGTCCCATTGCTTGCTGGTGCCTTGATGCCTATATGTGAAGCATTTGGCTCCGGTATTCCGAACGTTACATGGACTCTCCCAACTGGCGAAGTAATCTCCTCTCATGCTGTTTTCTCCACTGCATTTACGCTTCTTCTAAGGTTATGGAGATTTGATCATCCACCACTAGATTACGTCTTGGGAGATGTTCCGCCGGTGGGCCCTCAACCAAGCCCCGAGTATCTCTTGTTAGTGAGAAATTGCCGACTGGAATGTTTTGGAAAGTCCCCAAAGGATCGCATGGCACGTCGAAGATTTTCGAAAGTGATAGATGTCTCTGTCGATCCCATCTTCATGGATTCATTCCCCAGACTGAAACAGTGGTATCGGCAGCATCAAGAATGTATGGCTTCAATTCTCTCTGAACTAAAGACAGGAAGCCCAGTGCATCACATTGTTGATTCCCTCCTTAGCATGATGTTCAAGAAGGCAAATAAGGGTGGTAGTCAGTCACTATCTTCAGGGAGCAGTAGTTTATCTACTTCCGGGGTGGACGACTCTTCTGATCAGCTCAAGTTACCTGCATGGGATATCTTGGAAGCGGCCCCGTTTGTGCTTGATGCTACTCTTACTGCCTGTGCTCATGGATCACTTTCTCCTCGGGAACTAGCAACAGGTTTGTCTATTTTCCTGTAAATATAGAGATTGACACCTCTTAATGAAATATATTTGGAGAAGGGGATACTTTTCTACATCTGACGATTACCAGACTCACCACATTATACGCTATTTTTGTATGACTGTCTGGGTGCATCATAATTCACAAACGCTGCTCCGAAGGCAGCTAATAGTGGGGTAGGCGTGATCTAAAATCTGCCCCCTTCATTTGTTTCAGGTCTAAAAATCTTGGCTGATTTTCTGCCAGCAACACTAGGAACCATGGTTAGCTACTTTTCCTCGGAAGTAACACGAGGTCTGTGGAAGCCCGTTTCTATGAATGGAACTGACTGGCCTAGTCCTGCAGCAAATTTAGCAAGTGTTGAGCAACAGATAGAGAAGATCTTAGCAGCTACTGGCGTTGACGTCCCAAGGCTTCCGGCAGGTAATGCTTTTCTTCTCTCGCAGATATACTCAGGTTCTAGGGGTCTTGTACTTGAAAAGTTAGAACCTTAGATGCAGTCGTCGCAGTCCCAAACAACATGTCCCTGGGGGGTCTTGCTTAGATGCAGTCAAGGCAGTCCCGGACAACATATCCCTGGGGGGTCTTGGTTAGATGCAGTTATGGCAGTCCCCGACAACATGTCCCTGGGGACCTGTAAACAGTCGTCATATCTGTAAAACTGCAACTGCAGAGAAAGCTTGAAAAGAATATGCTGGAACAAATGAATACAATGATTACACTGGAAAATCTCTCATCCCTTAAAACATGTATGTATTTATTTGCAGATGGAATCTCTGCGGCTACACTTCCCTTGCCTCTCGCTGCACTAGTCAGCCTCACTATAACCTACAAGCTCGACAAAGCAACAGAGCGTTTCCTTGTACTAGTGGGACCTGCCTTGGACTCCCTTGCTGCCGCTTGCCCCTGGCCCTGCATGCCGATTGTGACCTCGCTGTGGACTCAGAAAGTGAAGCGCTGGAGTGACTTTCTTATCTTCTCAGCCTCCAGGACTGTATTCCACCACAACAGCGATGCTGTTATTCAGCTCCTCAGAAGCTGCTTCACTTGCACTCTTGGTCTGACACCTACATCCCAACTCTGCAGTTATGGGGGAGTGGGCGCACTCCTTGGCCATGGTTTCGGGTCTCGCTACTCTGGTCGAATCTCCACCGCTGCCCCAGGAATCTTGTACATAAAAGTGCACCGGTCAATCAGAGATGTCATGTTCCTGACAGAAGAAATCCTCTCGCTTCTGATGTTCTCTGTGAAGAGCATTGCCACCAGGGAGCTACCAGCTGAGCAAGCAGAGAAACTGAAGAAAACGAAAGATGGGTCAAGGTATGGGATTGGGCAGGTTTCACTTTCTCTGGCAATGACACGTGTCAAGCTGGCAGCTTCACTGGGAGCCTCTCTTGTGTGGATCTCCGGTGGCCTAAACCTGGTTCAGGCTCTGATCAAGGAGACATTACCATCTTGGTTCATCTCGGTTCACGGAGAAGAAGACGATTTGGGAGGAATGGTCCCGATGCTGAGAGGTTATGCGTTGGCTTACTTTGCAATCCTGAGCAGTGCATTTGCTTGGGGAGTGGACTCCTCATCTCCTGCCTCAAAACGCCGGCCAAGAGTTCTGTGGCTGCATTTGGAGTTTTTGGTGAGTGCATTGGAAGGGAAGATATCACTGGGCTGTGATTGGGCCACATGGCAAGCTTACGTGACCGGCTTTGTGAGCCTGATGGTGCAATGCACGCCGGCTTGGGTGCTAGAGGTGGATGTTGAAGTAATTAAGAGGCTAAGCAAAAGTCTGAGGCAGTGGAACGAGCAAGACTTGGCTCTTGCTCTACTATGCGCGGGCGGCCTTGGGACAATGGGTGCAGCGACTGAACTCATCGTGGAGACTTGCCATCAACTTTAGCTTTACGTCTTTCAACTTTCTTTTCTCGGACTAATATCTAAACTGTGGTGATCACTTATATTTCTCAGATTAGCTTTGTCTATGTATTATTATGTATTTATAATTTAGAGTAACATTAATTCACAAACAACGGCTTTAACCGGAACAACTAAAGTGAACATGTAGGAAATAGAATAAAGAAATTTTGAGAAAGAAAGATGTAAAGTAGGAGGAATACAGGAATAAGCTAGGTTGGTGAAATTACTACTAAACGATAAAAAAAAATAATTGAAGAACAAAAGGTCCCAAACATGGTTTACCAATTAACATTTTGAGATTCCAGGTCCGGTTTGAGAGACATTATTAACTACGGGGGTTAACTTTCGAAATTCGCGAGATTACAAGTAGAAGAGGATAATAAAATAAAAAAAAACCAGACTGTAGATAAAAAAGCTTGAAGGTCGGCTATGGCGGCGACGTCGTTGGTGCTAACGTGCGGATCTCCTCTGTTCAGCCCTCGGTTTGTTTCTGAAGTGAAGACGCTGCTGAGTACAGAGTCCTCGATTTCATTCTCCAAAATTAGTTTGTTTCGTCTAAATTCTCCTGGCGATAAATTCATAAGAAGATGCTCGAAGGAAAAAGATGAAGTGCTTCTAGAAGGAATGCCGCCAGAGTATTACGATGATGTTCGTCTCCTCCTCATCCGTTTGTTTCTGTGTGTGTATTTAATAATCTGATGAATTTGTTTGATATACCTAAACCTTAGGAATGGCAAGCTCGACAGAGAGAGAAGACGAAAGAATTGAGGCGGATGCAGCGGGAGGAAGAAGAAGAAGAGGAGAGAAAGATTGAAGAGTACCGTGAAATTGGCATGAGGTTGAAAGAATTTCCTGAGGCAGACTTAAGGAAAGCCAGAAAGCTCGTCTCCAGCTTCATCAGAGCTGCCGAGGAAGTCGAAGAGGTAGAAACTTCAATGTCCCCCCCAACCCTTTTTTTTTTTGTTAGAAAATTAGGTCTGATTCTCTTTCACGAATTCGTGTGTGTAGAGAATTGAAGAAGCAGCCGAGAAAGGAGAACTTGACGAGCTTGTCCTCATGATTATATGGAACCGCCTTGACCTTGCTCGCCGCGATGTAATATATATTTTGTTCCTTTTTGAATTGAAATGTTTCCTTAGATTCTTTCATTCTGTGGTCTTCTTCACTCATCATGTCCCGTCTTCACTCATCATGTCCCGTGTTACTACTTTCAGGATGAGAAGGACGCCGTACGAAGTCTTGATCTTTTGTATAGAAGAGTCGAGGTATTCTTTTCTCTGGATTGTGTTTTTTTACTATGCTGTATTATAACCTCCTTGAGCGGCTGCTGCTTATACTCATTTTGTCAAGGAAGATGTTTTTAAATCGTATTAGTTAGTCATCAAAAAATATGGCCTACTCCTTTTATGATGATCCTTTTGTTGTGCTAAGCTCTACCTAAGTAGTTAAAAAGGATTTAGTAAAGGCTAAGGTGAAAGTGAATTCCTTATATCGAGTGTCTCTTTCTCTATTTATGTATCCAGACAGAGATCTTAAAACGGCAAGCAAGTCCTGCGATGAAACTGCTGAATGATCTTCTAAACATGCATGATGGTTTTGAAGACGATGCTTGGCTCAAGGACTGCAGGAAACGAATGGCTGAGACCTTCCCACGAGAAGACCCCTTCAGCATTCTAATGCCACCCGGATTCGACATTGATATGGTGCCAGTTTCTTTCATGTTTTTATTTATTACTCTTTTTCTAATTTTTCTTAAAACAAAAAAAAAAAGCCTTTGAACAAAAAAAGAATCACTGCTGTGTTTGCAGCATCAAGGACCGTTGCGACCGCCCATTGAGACTGAGACGGACAACACCCTTTTGAGAGTAGACTTTGTAAGAGAAGTGGATGCATTGCTACGGGAAGTGAGAGTAGAGGAAGATGTGGATACTGGTAAGAAAGGAGAAGGGCTTGATCCTGAAGCTATAGCACTTAAATTTAAGCAGCAGGAGAAGCAGCGAACCATCCGTCAGGTTGAAGCCATTCTTGATTTGGCCCTCAACTTGAGGTGGTAGGTACTAGGTAGGTAACACCGTAACAGGGTTGATAGACTCTAGAAAGACAGGTAGGTGTTTTTTGTTTACAAATTATAAATGAATCAAAGTCAATATCAGGTTTTGTGGGAAATACGATATTTCTTCTAGAATTCTCTCAATAATCAAAATTCCAGTACCACGGCCGGCCGATAACTGTGCCGCATTCAATCCATTTGCAGCTGTTCCGATTTTAGTCAACCCAAAAGGCCTAAATGAAAACTTTGAAAAGGTCGTAAAAATCACAAATGGGCCATCATGTTAAGTCACTAATGGGCCTCAACACTGAAGGATTTTTTGAAGTAGAAAGGCGGTAGTTGGGTCACGGATAGCGTTAACCTACGCAGCAGCCAAAGCGCATGTTAACGAGAATAATATCATCAATTTTTGTTTAATTTTTTCGAGTTATTATTATTATTATTGGGAGGTTCTCGTGTGTGAATCCCATCATCCGCTTCTTCCTCCTCAAAAGCGAAACAATCCCACAGGCAAAACAAAATCGTCTTCTCCCTCGATTAGGGTTTCCGTTTCTCCACCGTCTCGCCAACACACTTCTTTCGATTGGCCGGGGTTTCAATGCCTGCCTGTTCATCTGGGGAATCTGTCACCGAAAACCCTAGACACTCCCAATTTCGCCTCCGATTCTTGCTTTACTTCGAGTGTTAGAATCGCTTCTTCTTCTTCTTTCCAGTTTAGTTTTACCGTCTTCTTGATGGCTCCCAGCCGCAGGAAAGGCGGTGGTAAGGCTGCCGCCGTAGCTGCCGCCTGCCGACAGTGGAAGGTGGGCGACCTTGTGCTCGCCAAAGTCAAAGGTTTTCCTGCGTGGCCTGCCGCGGTATGACCCTCTCTTTTCATCATCTTTCTGAGATAATTATTATTCTCTTCTTTTTGGGTTTGGTTCGATGGTTTATTAGTGTTTCTCCGGGCAATATATATACCTGCTTCTCCTCCTCGTAATTTAGGATTTAAAAATCATCTTAGCTTGGATCTTATAAACTGCCTAATCAAATAGTATAGTCCTTCAGCCGCAGCCTCATCAGAATTCCCATATTAAGTTCATAGGTTATATATATATATATATATGTTCTTGTAAAGTCTTTGTTGTAATATGCTTAATATTCTTCTCATCTCTTAGGGCTCTCCTTATTTTTAGGTTTCATTTGTCGATTGCTGGTCCACCTGCTTACTTTTCTTGAATGCAATTTCAGGTTAGTGAGCCGGAAAAGTGGGGATATACAACTGATTGGAAGAAAGTGTTGGTTCACTTTTTTGGAACACAACAGATGTGAGTTCTCACCTTTACCTTTACCCTCTTCTATACTTCTTCTTATGCTCCTATTCTGTGGTTGAATGCTAAGATTTTAATTTGGATGTTTGTTCTTTTTGTCACCCTGGCCTTCCCCTTTGCACATGAGCTCACTTCATCATCTCCTGGTGAAATCGTGACCTTTGTTTTTTTCTTTTTCTTTCTTCAGTAGCCTTGTTTATCGGCTTCAATGTTAGATTATATTGTTAGGCAGGGTGCACTTTGTCCCCACCCCCACACCTAAATGACATCACAGTTTATAATTTCCAGTATTTGATTACAATTATGCCTGTTACACACATCTGGGTTCATTCAAGCTGTTAATGTTATCTGGGTGGCATTGTAGCGAATGTATGTGTATTTATATATATGTATGTGTGTGATTTTCACCCTGGGGGTTCCCTGTCTCACTCGCATCTTTCGTATGTGTAGTGCCTAATGTCTCTATTACTAGATAGCTGGGAACGTTTGCTTCTTGTTGGGCATTTATTTTCTACTCTTGGGTTTAGCATAGTTATCTGATTTGATATTGGTTGCATTCTTTCCCGGCAAAGTATCTCGTTTGTGGTTAGAATGTTTTTAAAAAGTTAGATTGTTCTTGAAGCCTATAGAACGCTTATTCTCTGTTCTTCGAAATTTTTTTTTAGTCTTAGTGGTTGGATAGAGAACAGTGATGTATCCATTGTTGTCTATTGAGAGTATTCTGTGAACAGCACAGCTTTGCAAGAGCCAAAGTTTATTGATGATGTAGACTGCTCAGTACTCGTTTTCTGCCCTGCCTACTAGATCAGTGAGAATTATTCTTGTATGTAATCATATGGAGTTGGTGACATTTTGTTGTTATTTTTTTTTTTCATGTCCAGAGCTTTCTGCAATCCTGCTGATGTTGAAGCTTTTACAGAGGAGAAGAAGCAATCACTTTTGACAAAACGACATGCAAAAGGGTCAGATTTTGTTCGTGCTGTAAAGGAGATTACTGAAAGTTATGAGAAGCTTAAGCAGCTAGAGCAAGCTGGTGATCCCAAATCTTCTGAAGAAGCCACTCTTGGGAGTCCTGTGAATACTATGCTGCCTCAGGTCATTGAAACTCCAACTGGGACAAGTCTAACACAAATGAAGTCTGATCCTAGTCATGGTAGAGATGAATCTACTCTGCTAAATGAGGATGCTTCAGCTGCTGAACAAATGCTAGCCCTGCGTGATGACAGTGTACTACGTAACGAAGCCTGTGATAGTGCAGTTGCTAAAGAACCACGTAAGATAGCTACATATTCTTCAAGGAGAAGAAATGGAGGGGCACGATCTCAGAATTGTGCTCCCCAAAAAACACAAAAAACAACTTGTTCGGTTCAGCACTCTAAAAGTTCGTCAAGGTTGCAAACATATAAGCTTCAAAGCTCCATGTTGCAATTCAGCGATGGTGGGCAGGGTATAAATGACGTGGAAGATGGAGCATTAAGAAGGAGAAAAGGGATCAGAAGATTATCAGGTCATTCTGAATCAGATGATGTGGCTTCATCAGCTTTAAATTCAAATGGAAGTGACGAAGAAAATGCCTCTGAAATTGCGACAGTTGAATCTGATAATAATACTTGGAATGAAGGCAATGGTCTAGATTCTGGTTCCAAAGTCGAGCAAATTGATATTGGTGGAGAGTTTCTCGAAGGAGATTATGAGCTCAACAAGGGGCTTAACTTCGAAATTAATACTATGGTTAAGAGAAGGAAGAGAAAGCCGACCAGGAAACGTGGTACTAGTGATCTTGTTGATCATACGTCTAAAGTTGAGGCAGAAGCAGGTCTTGAGGCTGGAGCTGGTGATAATGTTCGAACATCACAAAATTCTCATGAAAGGTTTACTGAGAGGCCTTGTGAAGAAAACGGGGATGAGCACTTACCTCTGTTGAAACGAGCCAGAGTCAGGATGAGTAGAGCATTTTTAGGTAATCATGAGGTTAATGGCTCTTCGCAGGTTGAAGAAAGATCACCTAAGGACACTCTGGTCAGTGCAATAGCACAGACAAGCCCTACTGATATAATTTCTATTCAAGATACTATCGCAGTCGAAGAATCTAGATTTTTAGCTAAGCTCTCAGGTGACATGGTTAATGTAGTTCCGTCTCCATCTGAGGCTTGCGTTCAGACTGTGGGAGAGAGTGAATATGCTATGGGGTGGAATGAACTTAGCAAGGCACCAGATGATGAAGCAGCTCGAACCCAATCTAATCAAATTAGCAGTTTGCCAGCTGGCGAAGCTCAGACAGCTAGTGTCCCTGAAACTATATGCTCCGGGGATTTACAACCAATGAAGCTGCCAACTAGTGAGTCTGATCTTCCGGTCGTACAGTGCTATCAAGTTACTAAAATCGAAACCTCCTTGGATCCCAATACTGTGGATTCATCTGCTGACAAGGCCTCTGTGATATGCTCATCCAGTATACCTTCTCAATTATCTGGTCAGGACAGAAGCCAGGACCTAGATGCTTGTGACTCATTGGAAAATTCTCGTGAAAATCTGAATGAAGAAGGCAATAATGATGCTTGCGTGGCTCAGGTTGTTCAATCTGAAGGTGTAGAGCATTCTCCATCGCCTTGTTTAATGGTGATTGAGCAGGAGGTTGAGAAGCTGCAAAAGACTGATAACATGCTGCTGAAAGAAGAGCATGGATGTCTGGTTGAAGAATATGCTATTGCCAATCCAGCTCAAACTACAACAAATCCACCCATCTCCGCTACTGAAAGTGATGTGATAGTTGATGAAAATGTACCTCTGAATGAAACAGGGTGTAGCAAATGTGAGGACGCTGTTGAGGGCAGTCAGCAGGAGAACATGATGTGAGTTTCTATTGTTAGTATTTCCTTTCTGCCCCTATTCTGCTTTTACTGTCTCTATCATTATTTATTTTTATTTATTTTAACGCTAGTCTCTGTCATTAGTAAATCCTGTACTGTCTCAGACTCTTGTGAATGTATTCTTGAAATGTAGTGTAGAAGTTTCTCCTTAAGGCTCAGCAGGAATTTCGTATTGAGTCCTCATACGTAGAGTGATGTAGCACAGAACTAGGAATCTGTCTACATTAGAGATTCACAAAAGAATCATTATTAATCTTCTTCGTACATTTTCCTTTTAGGGGTTGTTCCTTTTAAGTATTTTTGGTTCCGATGTGGTTTTGAAGTCTATGTAGAGGATAGGTGTATGGAGTTGTATGTAGGCAGACATGCAGCAGTAAGATTCAGTTTTCTATTATCTTAATATTATCTGAACTCCAATGACAAGACAGACATCTGCTTCATCACTGAACTAGTTCACTAAAAGGGTATACTACTTGTGCTTTTGCAGTGGCGAGACTGATGAACAGAAGCAACTGGTCCAAGCGAACAATTCTGTCTCAGTATCTGAGAACCTTTCACGTGAACAAGTGAGTTTATCTCCTGCTAATATCGCAGACACTCCTGCGATGGGCACTCCACATAGCAACTCAGTTTATTACCACATTTCTACCGCAGAAAGTGCAAATGATATACAGAACAACAGTAGTTGCAGCCCAAATGTTCAATCTGGTGAGAAGAAAATTGTTTCCGATGCCATTGTCAACGAAGAGAAAATTGAAACAGGTGTATGTCAGGGACAGAAAGTTGTTAGTTGTGATGTGCAATCCACTAGTGAATCTTTTGAGGATGCACTTAACTCATTGGTGCGGACAAAGGAGAGTATTGGCCGAGCAACTCGTTTGGCTATGGACTTGATGAAATTTGGTGTGTCTGCAAAGGTAAAAGATTTTTCCTTTTTTCTTTTGTGATTATTGATTACCTGAGTTTATTGACCTGTTTCTTTCCTTTTCTGTAATTTGACGTCCTTCTTACTAATTATTGTTAATTGTTAATATCATGGTACCTAGATATGTTGCTTCTATCTTTCGAAGCAACATTTTCTATTGTATGCCATATAGATAGAGTAATAATATGATAATATGTGGAAGAGACCGCAACAGATTTTGTGTGTGGATCACCTAGTTGATGAAGAAGGGAACTGCTTTTCTGCATGTTTTATTGTTTTTGTGAGAGCATTCTTGTTTGTGTTACCCGTTGATAATAAGTCCTGATGAACTTCTTGAATTAGGCTATGGAGATTTTGGCTCATACTTTGGAAAGTGAGTCTAACTTAAAGAGGAGGGTGGACTTATTTTTCCTTGTGGATTCTATCGCTCAGTGCTCCAAAGGTCTGAAAGGTATGTCATTAGCAATAAGTTTTGTTAAGCCACATCAGCAAATCTAACTGCGGAATTGACTGAATACTACCCTACTTTTCAGGTGATACTGGTTGTGTTTATCTTTCAGCCATTCAAGTAATTTTACCTCGCCTATTGGCGGCTGCTGTACCTGCTGGAGCTACCACACAAGAAAATCGGAACCAGTGCTTAAAGGTATGCAATATTATTTGTTAGCTCTTTTGTATCGTTATTGTTTCTCAACATTTCTGCTATTTATAGGTTTTGAAGCTTTGGCTTGAAAGACGGATCCTGCCTGAATCTATTGTTCGTCACCATATAAGAGAACTTGATTCACATACTATAGTTCCTGCTTGCCTCTATTCTCGTCGCTCAGCTCGAACAGAAAGGTCGTTGGATGATCCTGTTAGAGATATGGAGGATATGCTGGTGGATGAATATGGAAGGTAAGATTTTGGGTCTTTTGAACCTATATCTGTATCTTTGTCTCTGAATTCGTTAAACTAATTCATCTTTTCGTGTCAGTAATTCAACTCTCCAGCTCCCTGGATTTTGCATGCCCGCATTGCTTAAGGATGAGGAGGGAGGGAGTGAGTCGGAGAAAGGGAGTGACTTGGAGGGAGGAAGTGACTCGGATGGAGGGGATTTTGAGCCTGTCACCCCTGAACATGAGTCTAGAATCCTCGAAGAAAATGTCTCGTCCTCCACAGCTGAAAGGCATACACTTATATTGGAGGATGTTGATGGTGAGCTTGAAATGGAAGATGTGGCTCCGCCTTGGGAAACCGGAAACTGCACACACACTGATCAAGCTGTTAATACAAAGGCTACCAGTTTTCAGCTTGGACAACAGCATCAGCATGTGTCCTTGTCATCTCCACCACTGCCATCTTCCTCGCCACCACCTCCACCGCCACCACCAGCTCCCCCTTTACAGCAGGCTCAGTGTGCCATGTCTGATTCCTACTTAAATGGTTTTGAAGATGGAGGATATCGCAACATGCATGTATGTCTGTTATCTTGTTGTAGAATCCTTTGAACAATAGACATGATCATAAATCTTGCTATGGTTACTTATCCCATTGGTATTTGCTTATATGCAGGGAGATCATCAGGCTGGTCCTCCTATGATGAACCCACAACTGTCTGGAAGCATGATGCATTATCAAGGTCCGGAATTATCTTATAGTTCCGGCGTAGACCATATGAATAGCATCATTCCGCAGGCGGATGGTTCTAATTTCCAGCACAGGCCTTATCCATCTCATCCACATCCACATATTCCTCCCCCTCCACCTCCACCACAACATCAATACTCATTTACAGAGCCGGGCCACCATATGAAATCGCGTAAGGACGCTCCATCATACTCCCACAGATCTCATTACGTGCCAAATTTTGATGAAAGAAATTTTCATGATAACCATGAGAGAATGAGGCATGCACCATATGAAAATCGAGATAATTGGAGATATCCACCTTCTTCGTCTTATGGTGAGACCTTTTACAGTGACACGTGTGTTAATTAATATGTCCGCACACAGAAGCGTGCCAACAGTCATATATGCTTTCTAATGCAAATATGCGGGAATGGGAAGTCTGATATGATCATCTTGCAGGTTCAGGTTCAAGATATCAAGACAAACACAAAACCCCTTATCCATCCAGTTCATACGATGGCGGCCCTCCACGTGAGTCTGGAAGGCTCCAGAACCAGCGGTGGAATCATCCTCCTCGCCCATATAATAACAGACACTCTTTTCACCCTAAGCCGCATTCTGAAGGTCCTGTTCCTGTTGGAATGAGAGGTAAGGATGTTTTAGACGTTTATACTAAATGGTCCTGTAAGTGGTTTTCTGATTATCTAGAAATCCACGCTTGCATAGTATGAACAACTTTAGGGACATGAAAGGCCAATTATGTACTATCTTCTAGTGACACATGTAGGGTTTTTAGTGGGATCATATTATTGTTCGCTTCTGACATTCGAGTTTCATTTGGCCTTTAATGTTGCAGATCCGGGCATGTGGCATCAGAGAAGTGACTAGAAAAACTTGAGAGAGACCGAAACCGGTAAAGAGGACGGTGGTGTGAAGCAAAAAGCAAAAACACTGAGGTGATGTGGCTCTAATTTAAAAAGAGAACGGCTATGTTGTTGTTGTTGAGGTGAAATAGTGATATGATAAAGAAGTGACTGTACATATGACATGATGTTTCTTTTGGAATCAGAATCTCATGCAAAGCAGGGAGTGGGATGGTTAAAAAGCCATTTGTAGTAATTGAGAGGAGTTTAGTATTTATCTGCTCTCCTTTGTTACCCTTATTGTTTTTTATTTTATTTTTGTCAACATTTTTTTTCTTATGTGGGTTTTTTTGACCTCTGAGTGTATGATGTATATTTGATCTCTTAGAATAATATTTCAGCTGAATAGTTGCTACATTTTTTTATGAAGTGCATGATTGGGGGGTAGACGTTTCTTTCTTATGAATAAAAATGAATATAGCGCATAGACTTGAACACCTCTTGTTGAGATTATATTTGTTCTTACATTATTTCTAAAAAAAGGCACATGTATGTTTATGTAAGAAGTACAAAAGAGAGAAGACTAGAAAAAAAAGGAAGAAGCGAGTCCACACGAACGCGCAGAAAAAGGTCAAAGAGGGTTAAATAAAAAAGCTTCTTCTTGAGAAAGTCTCTGCTTGTAATTTCTCTGGAGAGAGAGAGAGAAATGGGTGCTTCTGCTTCGGTTCCGGAGAGATCCGTCCATCAATTCACCGTAAAGGTATAATCCTTTTTGCTCATACTAGATAGAGGACGAGGTTGAATCGTCGCTCTAATTTTGTTTATTCTGTTGTGGTTGTTGTTTCATGGGCATCAGGATAGCTCGGGGAAGGATGTGAATTTGAGCATTTACCAAGGGAAAGTCCTCCTCATCGTCAATGTCGCCTCCAAATGGTTCGTCTCTTTGGGTCTTTTCCCTTGATTTTGCTAATTTCGTATTCATCGCTCGTTAATCCTTTGGTTTGTGCAAACAGCGGTTTCACCGAATCTAACTATACCCAGCTCACCGAACTTTACCGGAAATACAAGGACCAAGGTCATGATTAATTTAGGGCTTTTGTTATGCAGTTGCGCAAGCTCATCTCCTTTTGTTAACTTTACCATTTCATGACCTCGCTTTCAGAGTTTGAGATCTTGGCATTCCCTTGCAACCAGTTTCTATACCAGGAGCCAGGCACAAGTCAAGAAGCTCAAGAGTTTGCCTGTACACGCTTTAAAGCAGAATACCCTGTTTTCCAGAAGGTAGGTAGAGATCAGATCAGGACGCTTGGATTGAGTTTTTTTTTTTATTTATATATAAGAAATCCATTTACACTTGCGAGTTGTGAATGTGGGATTAGGTACGCGTAAACGGTCAAAACGCTGCACCAATCTACAAATTCCTTAAGGCAAGTAAACCCACTTTTTGGGGTTCCAGAATTAAGTGGAACTTCACCAAGTTCTTGGTCAGCAAAGATGGCTTAGTGATTGATCGTTACAGCACAATGGTTACACCGCTATCAATCGAGGTATCCATTCTTTGGGAATCCAAATTGTCTATGTAATATGCGGTCATTGTCGTGATACGCTTTTCTTTTTTTGGGTGAGCAGAAAGACATCAAGAAAGCTCTTGAAGAGGCTTGAAACAACAAGGGGGTTTATTTTCAATGTAAATTGCAGTTTTTTGTCAAATTTTCTTCTTGGTTTTTTTTGTTAGTTTTCCTTTCGGACAAGTTTCTCTGTTTGGTGGGATATAAGAAGAATTCCTTGTTTCGGAAGAGTAGGTTGTTGTTTTTTCATTTTTGTTTGGCAAAAGTAAGACATGTTAATCCTACGACAGTGATAAAATTTATCTGGCCAATCCAATCCGAAGTTAATAGTTAGAGGGTTATGCGGAAAGTAATGGTACTACTATTTTGACTGACAAATTTATTTATATCGTTTCGTTTGTAATTCTTCCTACTGCTATTTGACTGACAAAATTTATTTATATCGCCTCCTAACAATTCAAACATGGTTGAAGTTATATTGCACATGTTAGTATTATTCTCAGAAGGAATTTCTTAGAGTTGGCAAATTATATATAATGAAATCATATGTATTATGTATAACTTTGAACTCGTAATCGATATACCTGAGAGATCACACATACAGTAATCGATATACCTGAGAGATCACACATACATAAGGGTAATATTTTATGAATAATGGAGACGCCAACTGACTTACAAAGTCAACAGAATTAGAAGAATAAAAAGCAACGGTAGAAACGGATCAGAAGAAAATTGAGCCAAGCTGGTGGGTTGCATTGGCTGAACAACGGGTCGAATTCCGTGTTTGGCTGTGGGGGCCGTCGGTCCATCTGCGAGAGCATCAGGTGTAGGTGCAGGTGCAGGTGCAGGTCCCAGTGTTGCCGCCGCCTTGGACGCTGATCAAATGTGTCCAAAATCAAATTCAAAACGCAAAGATGTATACGTGATTATTGAATAAGTACTCACCAGCGGGGCTAAAAGCAGACACAGGCGGTGGTGGAGCCAGTAAAAATGGAACCGGACCTGGCCAATATATACATACATATATATATATAAACAAATAGAATTAACTGAATCTCCTATACACAGTTTGTGTAGCACAATACAGTCAGTTAGGGGATACCTGGCGCTGGCAGTGGAGTCCCCGCAGCTGTAAATTAAGCAAATGAGTCAACCGTAGTTTTAAAAATGACATATTAAAAAATGAATTAGAGTATATTAACTTAAGAACCTTGACACTGAACTGGTACACCACCCATCTTGCAGGCACGAGGCAGAGCAAGCGAGAGAGTCCGGTTGATGAAGCCAGTAGGCAGCGGGACGTTAGCTGTGAGGATGAGGCAAGCACAGTCCATGCCAGTGTTGGTCAACGACTTTAACGAGTCGCAACAGCCAGCGGTAGGAGTGACGGAGCCGCCGCTGCTTCCCGTGATGAAGTTGAGACATGGAGTGAAGGTAGAGATCATGGAGGAGGTGCATGGCGTGCTTATCTGCTGACCTTTCCCTCCCAACATAAAGCATGACATCATCAATACTATCAATGTTAAGCCCTCCATTCTAATTCTCCAGTGAAGATGCCTCGTAGTCATATAATTCTGTTTTATATATAATAAAAGAAATGGGTGCATTGGAGTTCAACAACTTCCAACTAATATAGAATCCTTTCTCTCAATCTTTTTTTCAACACACAGTTTCCTTTTTTATTTCATTAACCAAGATAAACCAAATAAAAAGAGAAAGTAGCTGAGTTTGGTATATATACGTACATACTTCTAGTAATTTTGTAACAAGTAAATTACAATCTTTAGCTCTGAAGAAGGTATATTTTTAGTTGTATACACATATTAGGTGCATCTAGAACGCACATACTGGTTTGATAAAATCATATAAACAATGTAAAGTAGGTCATCCAATGATACCAGTCTCTTTGACATTTTATGATCGTCTCCTCCTATAACTAAACCAAAGGAAATACACAAAAACATGAACAATAATAACTCAAAAATATGGGGTATAGAAGCAACTGCACGATCACATTTGTAGCCTTCGTGGCAGCTCTATGGGGGGTTACAACAGCACAGCCCAGCGGGTCATGCGTGAGCACTCTGACCACCCTCTCTCCGTGCCTCAGCTACGTCACTGGAAACTCAACCACTCCCTCACAGAGTTGCTGCTCTCAGCTCGACTCTGTTATCAAATCTTCGCCGCAGTGCATTTGTTCAGCCGTCAACAGTCCGATCCCCAACATCGGCCTTAACATTAACCGCACACAGGCGTTGCAGCTCCCCAATGCCTGCAACATTCAGACACCTCCCCTCAATCAATGCAACGGTAACACACCTATCTATATGTTTATATCGTATGCATTAATATTGTTTTACTCACAACAGAGTGTTTGTGAAATAGAAGCCACTGGTCCAACAGCACCTTCACCGGCGGAGGAAACCACAGCCCCAGGTGTGACACTTACCCCTACCTCGTCTCCGGGTGCTCGTTCAGGTACCTACTCCCCTCTTATCACCCAAACCAAGCAACACTCGATTTTTGGTTAATTGAATATATTCCCCTTGCACATCGGTACACAGGAGTTAGAGGTGGTTCCAAGATAACTCCCTCCGCTGGTTTCGGCTCGTCCACCGGGAACGTCCACCACGTGCCGCAGCATCTTCTTATGTTTGCTGTATTTGTATTTGTGGTGTGCACCTTTTATTTTCGTTAATTAACTCTGAGAGTTCATGTATTTGAGATTTTAATTTTACTTACTGTGTCATGTTGATAAGTGACTGATGTATTTGCATTGCTATAAATATTCTGTTGATTGGATCGAATAACTGGATTGATGGTTGCATATGAAGCAACAACTCCATTTTAAAAATCGTTCTGGAAGACCAAAAGTGACGTGCAATGTAATAGTCCACAAAAACAAATATATATATATAATATATATATATATATCTATATAAATAAATATACATCCTCTAGTCCACAATCGAGTTTCTTTAATGTTCATAAATCATATAATTTTTTTTAAAAGCACTATACCTCATAAATTATAAAAAGTTTAAAATGAAGAAAAATATATAGAAACGTGGACTAACACTTGCAAGTAGGGATGTTAAAAAGGGTTTATAAATCCGGCCCGGCCCGTTATCGTGTACAAGCTCGGCCCTCCAAAAACCAATGTTGAATTTGAGCCCTACAAAACTAACACTAACGAGCCTAAACTCTGTCCAGCCTTGACCCTGCAAATATTATTTTGTTTTCTCTTCCTAACAAATTATCAGGCGTGTTATTTAATTATTGACGAGTTGAGTGATAACTTTGTGGTGGTCGTGAAATCGAAGCCAGAGCCTTGGACTGTGTCTCTGCTATGCGATTATCTTCTCTGTTTTGGACTTCTTGAAGTTGAATCTAATAAGCCCTTAAATCTCAGGCAAATTCCTTATTCGTTCCCCAATCTCTTCTTTGGATTCGTTCATCTTTCAATCCCTAGTTCCTCCATCACCTCAATTAGAGCTTTAAAAGATTGTGAAATGTGAATCTGCGGTTTCTACGAAGATCGTGTGAGTGAATTAATTTTGAGAGGTCCGTCAATGGTGCTTGGGAGTTGGGAGGAAGAAAAAAAAATTGCTTAAGAAAAAAAACCTAGATTAAAACGTCGTCGTTTTTAAATTGAAGATTGAAGAAGAATAAAACAGGGTCAGCTCGAACTTTTGCACAAGTCGGTCCTAAACGAGCTCGAAATATTAATAACAAAAATACAGGGTTACGGGTCCAAGATATTTAAACGAGCCGGGCCAACCCTGTGACTTAAAGCCCTTCTTAACATCCCTACTTGCAAGTTTTCAATATGGCCAGTGTTAAAACCATTTTCTTTTGCCGTTTGAGAGAGCTAGTTGTCAAGGGGCTGTCCGTGTAATAATTTTTCAAGTATCAAAAGAGCATTATTAATTGGGACCCTTATTAATTTGATGACCTTAGGAAAAAAATGATTTTTTAGTTTATTTCTTAAAAAAGCATAATAAAAAAGACTAGCCGCAACGGTCACATTTGTTTTCCCCCAAATCTATCTTCTTCTTCTTCGACTCCTTCCTTATTCCTCCTTAGCAAATACGAAAACCCTAAGACCAGGTTCCTGTTTTTTTTTTCGATGGAGTCGTCGTTGACATTGAAGAATGGGAAACCATGGACTCCGGTGAAGGATCAGAGCAAGTTTCAGTCCAAGGTTCAAGATACTTCCAGATCTTTGGAGAATTCAAACCTTAAGATTTCGTGTCCGGCTAAATCGAAGCAGAAGAATCAGAGCCCGAACCCTCCAACCGAACAGAAAAAGCTCAAAGAGGGTTAAAATGAAAAAAAGGTTCTTCTTGAGAAAGTCTCTGCTTGTAATTTCTTTGGAGAGAGAGAGATGGGTGCTTCTGCTTCGGTTCCGGAGAGATCCGTCCATCAATTCACCGTAAAGGTATAATCTTTTTGGCTTGTAATTTCTCTGGAGAGAGAGATGGGTGCTTCTGCTTCGGTTCCGGAGAGATCCGTCCATCAATTCACCGTAAAGGTATAATCTTTTTGGCTTGTAATTTCTCTGGAGAGAGATGGGTGCTTCTGCTTCGGTTCCGGAGAGATCCGTCCATCAATTCACCGTAAAGGTATAATCTTTTTGGCTTGTAATTTCTCTGGAGAGAGAGATGGGTGCTTCTGCTTCGGTTCCGGAGAGATCCGTCCATCAATTCACCGTAAAGGTATAATCTTTTTGGCTCATACTAGATAGAGGACGAGGTTGAATCATCGCTCTAATTTTGTTAATTCTGTTGTTGTTTCAGGATAGCTCGGGGAAAGACGTGAATCCTCCCAAGCGGTTTTCTCTCCCCGGAATCGGATCAGAGAGAGGAAGTTTGTTGTGGTGTGAGCGTCAAAGAAGAACTCGAGGAAAGCGAAGACTCTGATACATGAACTCTCAGAACTTGCGTCTTTGACTCTGATAAGATATGACATTACTCTCCAGAATCGGATCAGAGAGAGGAAGTTTGTTGTGGTGTGAGCGTCAAAGAAGAACTCGAGGAAAGCGAAGACTCTGATACATGAACTCTCAGAACTTGCGTCTTTGACTCTGATAAGATATGACATTACTCTCCAGAATCGGATCAGAGAGAGGAAGTTTGTTGTGGTGTGAGCGTCAAAGAAGAACTCGAGGAAAGCGAAGACTCTGATACATGAACTCTCAGAACTTGCGTCTTTGACTCTGATAAGATATGACAAGAAGAACTCGAGGAAAGCGAAGACTCTGATACATGAACTCTCAGAACTTGCGTCTTTGACTCTGATAAGATATGACAAGAAGAACTCGAGGAAAGCGAAGACTCTGATACATGAACTCTCAGAACTTGCGTCTTTGACTCTGATAAGATATGACATTACTGATTTGGATGAAACAGAGGAAGAAAGTGAGAATTCAGTAGTTTCTCCTGCCAATGGACGCTTCCAAATTTGCAGAAGATTTTTCGACTTTAGTGACAAAATTAAGGTACTCTACTTTCTTTCTCCTCTTCTTGATTACGACAGTTGTGAATTGCAATAGTAAGTGGAGATTGTTTTAAGTTGAAATATGATGTTGCTTCTGCTAGTGTTATATCTTCACCCGTTTTTTATATCATCATGTCTTACCTCTTGAAGGATGAACATGCTTTGGTATCGAACCAAATGAAAGAGATCACGAATTGTTCCCTTTTAGAACCAGAAATGTCCCGGGCTCTCCAGCTTTTGATTCAGTACCTTAGTGTCTTAATATACCTTGTTGTCTTAATGCAAAACTTGTTTGCTTTGGTTGTAACCTGATAAGCCTTAACGTGTTTACTATGGCAGCTGATAAGCTTGGAACTCTAGAAAAA
Source organism: Camelina hispida (assembly GCA_023657505.1). Taxonomy (NCBI): domain Eukaryota; kingdom Viridiplantae; phylum Streptophyta; class Magnoliopsida; order Brassicales; family Brassicaceae; genus Camelina; species Camelina hispida. Next base: position 5,812 of record CP094634.1, on the reverse strand, counting down.
CATTACTTGGAAGTGTCGTGAGAGAGGAAGCGATTATACAATGAAGTGATCGAACTCAAATGAAATATCAGGGTCTTTTGCAGATGCAGACCTCTAAACCAAGCTGAAATAGCAAGTGGCTGTGCTTCTGTAGCTGAGTTTGATCCATCACAGGAAAACCAGCACAAGATACTTTCATCTGATTCCCCTCTAAGAAGCATTTTAAGTATGACTATTATGTCTTGAAGCCTGAAGATGGTGGCCAGGGTAAATTGAGACGTTACCCTTGCACACTAAATATTTGCTATAGTAATAAAGGTATAAGGTATAGGATTTAAAAATTACAGAAACATAGTCTAAGTAAAGGAATTAGAAATATAGGGTTTATAGGTTACAAAAATTTAGGGTACAGAAATATAGGGTATAGAAATATAGGATTTAGAAAATTTAAGGTACAAAAATATGGGTACAAAAATATAGGGTATAGAAATATAGGAAAATACGGGAAATATAGTGTACAAAAAATATAGAAATATAATTTAGAAATATAGGAATAAGAATTAGGAAATATAGGGTATAGAATAGAAAATATAAGGTTAAGGATTTAAAACTAGAAATATAGGAAAATATGGGCAGAAAAACTATCTCCTATATTGGAAAACATAGATATACATTTTACAAAAAAAGAGAAATATAATTTAAAAATATTGGAAAATATGGGTAGAAAAATATAGAATTTAGATAAATAGTGCACAAAAATATAGAAATATAGGAATAAGAATTTAGAAATAGAAATAGAAATAGAAATATAAGGTTTAGCATTTAGAAATAAAAATATAGGAAAATATATAGGTAAATATATAGGAAAATATGGGTAGAAAAATATAGAAATATAGGAAAATATAGGAAAATTTAGGGTTTAGGGTTTAGGGTTTAGGGTTTAGGGTTTAGGGTTTAGGGTTTAGGGTTTAGGGTTTAGTGTTTAGGGTTTAGGGTTTAGGGTTTAGGGTTTAGGGTTTAGGGTTTAGGGTTTAGGGTTTAGGGTTTAGGGTTTAGGGTTTAGGGTTTAGGGTTTAGGGTTTAGGGTTTAGGGTTTAGGGTTTAGGGTTTAGGGTTTAGGGTTTAGGGTTTAGGGTTTAGGGTTTAGGGTTTAGGGTTTAGGGTTTAGGGTTTAGGGTTTAGGGTTTAGGGTTTAGGGTTTAGGGTTTAGGGTTTAGGGTTTAGGGTTTAGGGTTTAGGGTTTAGGGTTTAGGGTTTAGGGTTTAGGGTTTAGGGTTTAGGGTTTAGGGTTTAGGGTTTAGGGTTTAGGGTTTAGGGTTTAGGGTTTAGGGTTTAGGGTTTAGGGTTTAGGGTTTAGGGTTTAGGGTTTAGGGTTTAGGGTTTAGGGTTTAGGGTTTAGGGTTTAGGGTTTAGGGTTTAGGGTTTAGGGTTTAGGGTTTAGGGTTTAGGGTTTAGGGTTTAGGGTTTAGGGTTTAGGGTTTAGGGTTTAGGGTTTAGGGTTTAGGGTTTAGGGTTTAGGGTTTAGGGTTTAGGGTTTAGGGTTTAGGGTTTAGGGTTTAGGGTTTAGGGTTTAGGGTTTAGGGTTTAGGGTTTAGGGTTTAGGGTTTAGGGTTTAGGGTTTAGGGTTTAGGGTTTAGGGTTTAGGGTTTAGGGTTTAGGGTTTAGGGTTTAGGGTTTAGGGTTTAGGGTTTAGGGTTTAGGGTTTAGGGTTTAGGGTTTAGGGTTTAGGGTTTAGGGTTTAGGGTTTAGGGTTTAGGGTTTAGGGTTTAGGGTTTAGGGTTTAGGGTTTAGGGTTTAGGGTTTAGGGTTTAGGGTTTAGGGTTTAGGGTTTAGGGTTTAGGGTTTAGGGTTTAGGGTTTAGGGTTTAGGGTTTAGGGTTTAGGGTTTAGGGTTTAGGGTTTAGGGTTTAGGGTTTAGGGTTTAGGGTTTAGGGTTTAGGGTTTAGGGTTTAGGGTTTAGGGTTTAGGGTTTAGGGTTTAGGGTTTAGGGTTTAGGGTTTAGGGTTTAGGGTTTAGGGTTTAGGGTTTAGGGTTTAGGGTTTAGGGTTTAGGGTTTAGGGTTTAGGGTTTAGGGTTTAGGGTTTAGGGTTTAGGGTTTAGGGTTTAGGGTTTAGGGTTTAGGGTTTAGGGTTTAGGGTTTAGGGTTTAGGGTTTAGGGTTTAGGGTTTAGGGTTTAGGGTTTAGGGTTTAGGGTTTAGGGTTTAGGGTTTAGGGTTTAGGGTTTAGGGTTTAGGGTTTAGGGTTTAGGGTTTAGGGTTTAGGGTTTAGGGTTTAGGGTTTAGGGTTTAGGGTTTAGGGTTTAGGGTTTAGGGTTTAGGGTTTAGGGTTTAGGGTTTAGGGTTTAGGGTTTAGGGTTTAGGGTTTAGGGTTTAGGGTTTAGGGTTTAGGGTTTAGGGTTTAGGGTTTAGGGTTTAGGGTTTAGGGTTTAGGGTTTAGGGTTTAGGGTTTAGGGTTTAGGGTTTAGGGTTTAGGGTTTAGGGTTTAGGGTTTAGGGTTTAGGGTTTAGGGTTTAGGGTTTAGGGTTTAGGGTTTAGGGTTTAGGGTTTAGGGTTTAGGGTTTAGGGTTTAGGGTTTAGGGTTTAGGGTTTAGGGTTTAGGGTTTAGGGTTTAGGGTTTAGGGTTTAGGGTTTAGGGTTTAGGGTTTAGGGTTTAGGGTTTAGGGTTTAGGGTTTAGGGTTTAGGGTTTAGGGTTTAGGGTTTAGGGTTTAGGGTTTAGGGTTTAGGGTTTAGGGTTTAGGGTTTAGGGTTTAGGGTTTAGGGTTTAGGGTTTAGGGTTTAGGGTTTAGGGTTTAGGGTTTAGGGTTTAGGGTTTAGGGTTTAGGGTTTAGGGTTTAGGGTTTAGGGTTTAGGGTTTAGGGTTTAGGGTTTAGGGTTTAGGGTTTAGGGTTTAGGGTTTAGGGTTTAGGGTTTAGGGTTTAGGGTTTAGGGTTTAGGGTTTAGGGTTTAGGGTTTAGGGTTTAGGGTTTAGGGTTTAGGGTTTAGGGTTTAGGGTTTAGGGTTTAGGGTTTAGGGTTTAGGGTTTAGGGTTTAGGGTTTAGGGTTTAGGGTTTAGGGTTTAGGGTTTAGGGTTTAGGGTTTAGGGTTTAGGGTTTAGGGTTTAGGGTTTAGGGTTTAGGGTTTAGGGTTTAGGGTTTAGGGTTTAGGGTTTAGGGTTTAGGGTTTAGGGTTTAGGGTTTAGGGTTTAGGGTTTAGGGTTTAGGGTTTAGGGTTTAGGGTTTAGGGTTTAGGGTTTAGGGTTTAGGGTTTAGGGTTTAGGGTTTAGGGTTTAGGGTTTAGGGTTTAGGGTTTAGGGTTTAGGGTTTAGGGTTTAGGGTTTAGGGTTTAGGGTTTAGGG